>VDFB02198350.1:0-20728 GCA_007258455.2 Sequoia sempervirens | reverse complement strand
CCACTTTGAGCCTTTTCCCATTTCTCTCAATATGCATATCTATGTTAAAAATTTGCCATAAAATGCTTCAGTTTCAAAGATTTGATCTCGCAAGCGTAGACTTTTCTCAGCCCCTATCTTTTGCTCTTCCAGATCCTTATAATCTTTCTTAAATTCCTCTGAGCCAGATATGTTTTCTAACAGTGCAGTAAGCTCTTTGGGGTCCTTAACATCTTCTATCGATTCAGTAGTTACTAGCTCCATGGCCAGTGACAGAGTGCATGAAATGGAGATCCCTTCCATAGGGCATGAAATAGACATGCTTTGGTAGAAACCTTCCTGCCTTTGGGATGGTCTATATCCTGATCCAAAGCTCACATCGTGGCAGAGGCATAGAGGACATTGGAAACGGTCATTGAATCCGGATTTACACCTGCCCATTTCGTTTGTTTGGGAGCTTCAAATCCATTTTGTGTCAATCTACAATCATTGCATTCCACATTCAATTACACTTTATTTTAAGGCATGCCATTTAGATTCTTCATTGTATGCCCACTTATTATCACTTCGCACCACAGATTAGCAATTTAGACATGAAAAAATAATGTAGAATTCGCGATGTTGAATCTGCCATCAATATTTTATTGCATAGCATAAACCCTAAAAGCCGCTGGAAGACATGCAAAGCTTGAAAACTGTACGGCAAGGCCCCAAAGCATTTTGAAATTTGGAGGGCTCCTTCATTATTTCCTTGAATAATTTTAATTTGCTTTTGATGTAGGGGTTTTCCTGCTCTAATGTTTCTTGTAATTTTTAGAGACAACTTTAGGTTCTAAATAATCAAGCCCTAATTTATAGATATCTCAGGAATCCCTGCAAATCCTCTAACTTTTAATCCGATCCAGCACTTGCACCGGAAGGAGGTGCAATGATTACGCCGATTGTTTTTTATATTAGTGTCAGTCAAATTAAAATACATGTTTTGAGTTATATGTTGCATGAAGCATGTTCACAAGTTTTTGTTATTTTTTAATTTAACATTTAAATATTCTATTACAGTGTTATAAATAAATCTAATTGAGTTAATTTAGAAATATGTTTACTAAGATTATCTTAGATTATAATTTTTGCTTTACACATGTATAGATGAGCATTGAGAAATACATTCTACATTATAGTTCATGTTATGTTTGAACATTTGAAATATAATTTTACAATAATAAATAATTCATGTAGATCATCTTTAAGAATAGGGAAATGGTGTAATAGATATGTTCATGTTCATATTATTACATGAAAATTACATGCATGACTGCAAAAATCAGAATCCATGGCAAGTACACCTTATTGCTTTACACATATAGATGAGCATTGAGAAATGAATAACATTCTACATATTAGTTCATGTTATGTTTCAACACTTGGAAAGATAATTTTACAATAATAAATAAATCATGTAGAACATCTTTAAGAATAGGCCTTTGTGTTCGCCATTTTGATGACGGGTCTCTAAATGGGGTGGTACATTAGGGCATATCAAGTGCAATTGCCCTCTAGTGGGTTGAAGTGGTAGTGGGTACCCACAAATCCAATCCACTCATCTCTTCCACCAATAGGAGGTGGTAGACCAATAAAAAAATCCAATTATAGTTCATTGTTGAAGCTTTAATTAGTTTGAATATTATGATATTTAATACAATAGGTTTTAGTAAACAAGGAAAATTGATAAGTCAACCCACATGCTGAAATTATTTTCTTTAAAAAATTATTATGAAGAGATAAATATCAAAATGCTCATAATTTTTTTATAAAATAAAGGGAGAGAGTTAGAGAGTTTGGGCATGTGTTGCAAATTCTAGTTTTATGTGGTTAGATTAAATAATTAATAATCAGTGCTATATAAGGAATGAAATAAACTTAAATAAATCAAGATTTGTTCCTAAGAAAGAATGTTGCCATCAAATTAACAAAAAATATTGCAAATGGAAATAGAACGTTCCCTTCTAGTTGGAAAATTAATATCTATTTAACTTTTACATGATAAGTGAGATTTTGGAGGCTTTTACCATTAAATGAATAGTTGGTTTACCATTAATCAAATTACAATTCGTTAGAAACTCCCTAAAAATCTTTTACCAATCTACCTTCTCCGTGTTTTAGGTTTTCCATATTATCAATCATAAAATTAAACAAAAAATCACCATCTTTTTGTTTAATATAGAGTGGAATGTAAATAAATGACAGCTCTTTTTTCTTAGAAGGTTTGTTTGCCTTCAACATAAACTAACCCTTTTGCTATTTTTTATGGATTCTTTCAAAAGAAAGACAATTTATTTAAGATAATATATCTAAAATGGAAATGTTATTAATTTTTTATATTTTTGAATAAATCAAAATTTAAGAATATAGTAATAAGAATTAATCTTATAATTATTTTGAATGAGAAAAATATACTCTACTCAATTTTCATTAATATTATTAATAAGATTAATCTTATAATCTTATGAAAAGAATTATAAATCTTAAAATATTGACCTTAATAAGATTATGAATTGTAGAATTGGTGATTAAGATTCATAATTAATATTATAACATTAAATTAATGTTATAAATAATTATTAATAAGATTAATGCTTATTAAAAAGAATAATAATTAGAGATATACTTTTTATGGTATTAACTCGTAGCATTCTTAATAACAAAATTAAACTTAAATTTTATTTAATAAAAAACATAAAAAGACTATATAACAAAAAGGTTATGACAATATTTCATATACTCTTATAATTCATAATCATATGACGTCACTTAAAATAATACTTAAGAAATAAAAATGAGAAATAATAATTATTAAAAGAGATAAGCTTCTAGTGTCAAAAATCTTTAAAATCTTAGTAACACTATTTAGCTATTTAAGCAAAACTTTACCAACCATTTTTCCGTCCCAATTGGATGCTCTAAAGTCTCTCCTATTGCAATACTACTTGGAAGGAGGTAAAATTGTGAGGAGGTAAAAAATTGTCTACGCTCTCATAGAACTGCTGTAGACCATCCCTCTTGCACTGAGTATTAAAATACAAACACATGAATGTTTATCTATTTGAAATTCACAATAAAATCAATAGTTAGCCATGGTTATGACATACACAAAGGATTTTCATAGATCTACCAGAAGTAATATAATGTTTGACCATCAATAACAAAGACCTTAGGATTCATTGTTGTCCTCTCAAGCAAACTTAGCATTAATTTGAAACTGTAACTAAACTAGTTTATCTATATTTATATAAAATCTATATAATTAATGCCGTAATATATATTTATTGCACTTTTCTCTTGTAACAATGGTGCGAATGGTTCTAAGCGCTCACAAGTAAACTCTGACAGTGAGGTAAATGCATTGTCATGACATAAATTCAATTTTATTTTATTTTATGTGTCATCTCTGTGGCCACAACATAGATGAGACTGAATCCTTTGGGCTCAGCAACATTACTATCTTAAGTTTGCCATCTATTTATTTCACTTGGATTCTGATAATGTAGTGGTTTCACTGACACTCTTAGGGTAGGTGTTTTAATTTTGAACCCTGGTTTTAATAACAATGTATTGTGTATAAAATTATAATAAAAAAAAACCAGTATTTCTATTAATTAAAACAGAGCACGGTGATTAAATGCCCACAACTCTTAAACATAAGATGTGGAGAAGATAAAGGCTACAATGTCATATCAATGCATTAATGAAAGAAAACTGGACTTGATCGCTTTAATGTTAAGTCAATAATTATCTGCACTATCTGCACTTGCTGAAGTTGCAGCTTAATGGTGAACCTAAATTACAAGAGTTATAATTAATGACTGCAGAGCCAAATTATTGTTTGAGGAGCGCAAGAGTTAGTCTTGATATCTTGGGCTCGATAGCCAATGAGCTGCTTTTCAGGCTTTACCCATGGCAGTTGATAGGTAAAAATTCCAAAAAATTGAGCAAAGTGGACATGAATGCTACTATAGTGTATAGAGGTACAACCCTACAAAGGGTAAAATGAAACATTAGTCTTTTTCCCATTTGAGGGCTTGTCAATTTATAAGTTGAATACACGATGAATAAAATTGCTATCAATTATGACCATCGTCCATATTCATCAATATGCTCTATAATTTATAAAACTAATTCAAAGCTAATATAGGAAAATAGAGGAAGAAAGCTAACTGTCTCAGAAATTACTAGAAATTTAAAACTGTGATTGGTGTTAGAATTTCCAACCTGTAAACCAAGCAGAGAAAAAGTCATTAGCAAATCCAGTAACATATAGTGAAAACAAATGAACCAATGGAGACTATTCCATACAAAAATAACTCCTACTACACAGGGACCAACAACAATCTGATTCAAAGCCACCTGAAAAAGAATCTGAAAATTTCAGATGTTTAGTGAAGCTGAAGCGAGTCTATAATATTATGAATTAAAACTAATCGAACATCTAATTACAAGCATTCAGCTCTCAACATGAAATTCCAAAAGCTTAGTAAAAACTAAAAGCTCTCCTTGTCTCTTCCTAGTAAATTGAGAAATTTGAAGATTAATAATTCTTAGTGTCAAAGAAAGATTCCATTACTAACGCTAATAGCAAATGAAAGGAGAACACAAAAAATAAAAACTAAGCTAACTTCCTCCCTTGGATTCATTAAAAATAGTTTCTTACAAAAAATATTCTAAAAGAGCTTCAGCTCTTTACACTGCGCACATACAGAGCCTTTTTCTGTTTTGGGATGCTGTATATTTATCCCACATTTCATTGATGCTATTAGTCAACATAACGTGAAATCAAGCATTTTCTAAAGGTGGAGGATACAACTCTAACCTCCCTGGCTCATACCCATTCTCCTCTGCACGCTGAAATTAGTTAAAACATTGCAATCCACAAAGAAACCAAACTCCAAGTCAAGGACAAGCAGTTTCCCTTGAGTTTAAGGTACAATAAATGAGAACAAAAAGACAAGGAGTTTCCCTTTCACAAAAGCATTTGGACAGTGTTGCTCTGAGAAAAAGAATCTTCATCAAATTCTTTCCCAATTCACAGATATTGCAAATGAGTACATAAAGGCTAACAAACAAAGGTTTGTTCTAGCATGGTTCTTACTTAAAATTTGGAATAATTATGCAATGTAGTCTCATTTCAAAGCATCAGATCCCCCTGCAAACTATGAGAAACAACAACTCTTTCTTACCTCTAGTATTACACATGTACCAAATAGGTAGACAATGCAATTAATTAAAACATTGCAATCCATAAAGAAACCAAACTACAAGACAAGGACAAGCAGTTTCCCTTGAGTTTAAAGCATGGTTCCTACCTAAAATTTGGAATAATTATGCAATGTAAGTCTCATTTCAAAGCATCAGACCCCCCTGCAATCTATGATGCAAATTAAGAGCAGATTAATTGATGTTCATACAGAGCTCAAACATAGAAAAAGCAAATTTTAGAATTTAGTTTCACAAGACCAAATACATCAAGTGAAAGTCTAAAGCACGGCAAGAAAAAAATACATTCCCACAAGCCCAGAGAATGTGGATAAGAGCCACCAAAAGCACAACAAAGAAAGAAAAACAATAAGAGAACTGCAACAAAAAAAAAACCTTCTACTCAAATATTCCCTAACCACTTACTGCACTTACTGCAACGATAAGAAAAATAAAGCCAAAGAAAAGGTATAATAAAAACCCAAGCCTCTTTCAAACCTCTTTCCATTTACCATGGACCCAAGCCCTTCAATCACCTTCATAAAATAGCTCATAACATAGTAAAAGAGACCAGAGTCAATACAATCATAACAAATGAGGTTGTTATCTCTTATCCAAAATACAAGATCATTCATAATTATGTGGCAATCTGGCAGAGTAGATCATGTCCAATGTCTAAGGACGCTGGTGTTCATGCCAAGCTTTATCCGACACCTTGCACTTCTTATTGAATATAATTATCTCATTTGTTTTTATCAAAACATAGTAGACATTGCACAGAATAGAAATTGCTTTGTAAAGACTTCCAACTCAGCTCCAAACCAAGGTCCATGCATAGTGAAATACGACACTACAACTAAACATCTGCGCAAGCCTATTAAGCATGGTTGAACATTCCAGCGCAGAGGAAGTAAAATGTTTGTTGGTACCCTTATAAGAGTTTTGCATAATTGGCTTAGAGAGGAAAAATTGTCAGAACTGCCAATATGTTTTGAAGCATCTGATGAAAGGGAAATCTGTGGCCAGATCAAACTGACTATATCCCTTTGCAGTTAGGCACACATAATGACAACCATTAATTGGGCAAGATCAACTCTAAAATATAGAATTGTGCTATGTATATGCAATAGAGTGCAATATTGGCTGGAGAAGTGAATTTCAGGGCGTCTAAATCCTACCACGGCAGAATATTGCCAAATGAGATGATTCGAAACCTATATCTCTTCAATTGTTGATTCAATCTATTCACAGTAAATGAAAATAGATCTTAAAATATGGCAGTTTGAGGGTTGATGGTGTTCGATTTTATGTGGAGTTTTTCCAAGTTTTGCTGCAGGGTTTAATGCTCATCGTGTTTATGGCGAGATTGACATATATGGGTCAGAGATTTCATTATTACTTAGCATTCTAAAATTCACTAAGCTATTTGACAACCATATCTACACAAACTATTCATTTACAATTATACTCTGAATTTATTTTTTCAAACTTACCATCAAATACATAAGCCTTAATTTGTCCCCCTGTATCATTTAGCTTATAAAAAGCCTCACTGGCCTTTTCCACAAGTGCACAGTATTGAACAGAGGCCACCGCAGTCACAAAAACATTATCTGTGCATGTAAACATTCAGAACTCTAAATTAGAAGACAAAAGCTTATTACCTAAACTGTCTCTAATGTTTGAGCCTCAATCCAATATAAAAGAATTCCTATATAACTTGTCCAAACGAGGGAAACGAGAATGTAATAATAATTAAAAATAGATCATATAGTTCAGCTGCCCGTTTCTTCACGCATGCCGCTACAAACTACGAGTTGTTTGCATGGGCCCAAAATGTGGCAGACGTATTCTGTAACACAAATATCGGAGTTTGAGGGGCTGAAGATAATGTTCGGAGTTTATTTCCCGGCATGACAAATATGACATTAAAAATCCGGCGTGAGACTTTTCTGTGGGCAAAGTTCACAATAAAGAGCCTATCGGCTAATTATATTATCTTTTTAGTTAACTTTAAAAGATAGATAGAGGTATTCATAATAAATAAACTCACAATCACATCTTGGTGTGCAATGGGTATGCTAAAGAGGTGTGGAAGGTCAATTAGGGAAAATTTTGGTATATTTTTTGCATACATTTGTGTAGTACATGAGGTCAATTGGTAGGCCATTTAGAAAATGATGTTGTTTGTGCAACAAAGGTATCAATGGAGAAGTGATTGCTTTAAATCAACCGTGCATCCATTTACAGGGATCCAACTATAAGTGAAACAAAACTGTAGACACTCAAAAAATGTCCTAAGTTTGCGAGCATCATTTTTCTTGGTCGTTGTCCTCAGATAATTGAATAATTTAATTATTCTAATTATTCAATTATGTTCAATCATATTCCTCTATTAATTAAATAATTTTTAATTATTTAATTAATTCACCTTCTGATCTCTATTATATCCTGATCAATCAAAATTATTTAATTGTGTTGCTAATACACCCCTTTCTTTTTAAATAAATCATTATTTATTTAATTATTTATCTTTCATCATTTGTCTATAGTCAGATAATAATAATAATAATTTGTCTATAATTAAATAATTGTCGAAATTATTTAATTATGTGTCATTCCTCTGTTTTGAATAAATAATTCAAATCAATTATCCATGTTTAATTTCCATCTCCCCATTTAATTAAATTCTCCTTTTTCATTTTCTCCAAATAAATAATTTGGATAAATTATTTATTTGCCACTTTTCCATTTTCTCTATTTTTGAATAAATAATTTAAAATAAATTGTTTATACACCTCTTCTGGTCAAAGATGCCCTGTCATTAATCCCTGTCATAGCTTTCATTGTTGTCATAGTCGTCGACGTCATACCTGTCATAATTCTTCCAGGAATGGCATATTCTTGGTGCATCAATTCTCAACCGTTGATCTCAGGCATCTTTCTAGAATTTTGATCTCAGCCATCCATTTCGTAACCTTCCTCTCATGCATCCTCATCCATTGATCTTGGAATATTTCTAGAAGATTAATCTGGATCGTCCATTCGAATGGTTGTCTATAAAAGTAACCTCCCTCTCCCATTTTCAACTTAATAGTCATTATCTCCAACTTTCTTGCTTACTATTTGCAGGTATTTGCACAACTTCAACAAAAAATCTGAGGGCAATATTGGCAAAAGAAGAAGGAGAGACAAGAGAAGTGAAGCAATTACAATGGGGAGTGTTTAATTTGGAATGCTTTCATTTTGATTCCTTATTATTTGTTTTCTCTTGTTTGATGTGGTTTTTGTAGTTTAGAAGTGTTGACTGTCACTTTATCTAGGCTAGGAACACTCTAACCCCATCTTACATTGGTGAACCTGACACAAACACTAGTTTTGTAAAAATTTTGTATGGTTTTTACTAGTTTTTATAGATTTTAGGTACAAAATGACACAACTGATAGGAGCAGCGACACATTTGTCAAGAAAAGATGCATTCGATAAACGCAATGACATATTTGACAAGAAACAACGCATCTACAGGAAGCATTCGTGGGCGGGAAAATTTGAATTAAAAAACACAACGCAATTGATTTTGTGTGACACAATGCAGTGACACAACTGCTAAAAGGAGTGACACATTTGTCTGCTAGGTATAAAGTTCTAGTTTTAGCATCTTTTTTTTTCTTTTGGTTTGTGCAAATAGAGTAGAGTTTCTGGGTCACTAATTTTCTATTTGTAGTTTGTAGCATTAAAGTGGAGCTCCCAAAACTACTTCTCTTGAAGCAAAAAAAAAATCAAGCTCTTAGTTTAGTTTCTTTTAAGCTTTTTAGCTTAGTTTCATTTCTTTACTTTCTAGTTTGGTTTAGTTGTTGATTTCTAGATTTTTAGTTTAGCTTTTAACTCTTTTGTGCTAACAAGCTTTTGCAGCTTTTTCACTGGTCCAAGGTCATTTTGTGAAACTACTAATATGTGGTTTTGCAGGTTCGAATGTCCAAGGCTTTATTTTGAAACCACAATCTTGTTTGTTTTAGATTAGATAACACTTCATTTGGTTCTCTAAAAGGAACAATTTTCTTTCTCACATAGATTTAATTAGAGGGTAAATGAACCACATGTCTTAGTGTTTGAAGGATGGTAGGTATTATTCTCTCACCTTGTGCAAACTTGGTGATCAAAAAGCCATACCCATTTGTTTTTGTGTTCACCCATTAGAGGGCCTATCTTGGTGGGAAAAAGTACTCACCCCAAGGGAACGACCCAAGCGGTAATGAGCTAAAGCCAAGTCCTTTCGAAATGCTATATAAATTTGTGATTGTGAGGAAAGTTTTCAATCAATGGGATCGTACACGGTAGCTCTCCCCTAGTATCTTTATGATACGTGAAACCTTTGTTCTAAGGGTTGGGAGACCTCTTAAGGGAGTATATCATCGTATCCCCTAAACTGGATGCCCTTACTAGACACCTCTTGTTTTTAGAAGCCTAGCCTTTCGGTCGTTGCTTGGTATGGTGTAGGGTACAATAACATGCCCAAAGTTACTCACTACTTACTCCCTTGAGTAGAGATAGTAGTTCTCAGGAAGTGACTACCTGAGAATTCAAAGTTGGTGCACCCGTAGAAGTGAGTGCCATGGAGGGGAGCCAGTGTCACCAAACTTCTAGGCTATCCATTGTCATGTCCCCAATTTTGGAGTAAGTTTAATTTAATTTAATTAATTAATTAAGTTGTCCAAATTAATGATTAATTTAATTTAATTAATTAATTAAGTTGTCCAAATTAATGATATTTCATAAGGATGACTAATTGATTATTTTAATTAAATTAAGCAGATTATTAAATTAGTTATTTATAAGATTATCAAAAAATTATAAAATAAAAGGTGACCTTATATTTAATTAATTTAATAAAGTGACTTGAAATAAAATAATATTATAAAGTCACTTGAATAAAATAATACTTTATTTCTAGAAGCTTCTTGGAGATGTGGTTGAAAAAGTATAAAAAGAAGCTTTGGCTAGGCATTTTGGCATGGTTGAGTTGACTACTTCATTTTCTACATTTGTTGGAGCTGATTGCTTAGCAACTTCACTTGTGTGATAACAAGCCTAGCTAATTCCTATTTTCGCTTGTGCAATATCAAGCCTAGCTAGTTTAGGGAAAGGATATCTCAGTCCTTTCATTTGCATCAAAAGGAGAAATCAATTTTGGTGAAGTTTGGGAGATCATTTGAAGTCTACAATTTTGTTTCATTCTGCAGATCAACCATGAGAGAAATTGCATTTTCATTCATTGCTCTTCAATAAGGAGATACAATTTTGTGGGCACTTGAGAGAATGTTTTCTTTGGAGCTGACAATCATTTCTATAACAATTTTGGAGGCCAATACTGCTGCATTTATTTATACGAAAAGTTACCAAGAAAGAGCAAGGGCGACCCTCTTTGGAAGGGGCGATTTCACCATTAGAAGCCATAAAAAAATCTGATAAAAATATTCAAGGGTCGGTTTTCAACATGGAAGCAAGGTGCACCACTTAGAAGGCATTTGGAAGCTTGTTCAAGGAAGATTGAACCATTTTGTGTTGGTTGCAAGTCATTTCCAGGTTCCTTATTTTATTGTTGCATTTCATTTAGAGGCTCATATTCACATTGTATGCATCTGCTGATTCAATCAACATCTTCTCCATGTAATTTTAGTCATATAATAGTCTCCATATTGCATATGTAATGCTACAACCGATTGGTATTTAGTTTCAAACATATTCATTTGAAAGGCAATTATAAACTCAAGTGTGATTGCACTTCATTTGCAGCTTGTAAGCACTCTCATAATGTTACAATATCAATTGGAGTTATAAGGTGTTTTCTTGCCAACTATTTGACAAATTGTCCATCATATGTAGTTGCATTGTGTTGGAACTAGTTTTCATGCTAAGTGTTTGTGAAAATGTCTCTTGGTTGTAGGTGTTTATTTGCACTTAGAACTTCATGTATTTTCATTTGAGCTGCAATTCATCTTAGTTACTTGCATAGTTGTCTTAGAGATCATTTGCAAACATCAAAAACAAATCCAAAGCAAACTGAAACAAAAATCAGCAAGCAAGAAGGTTACAAGACAAGTGTTTGACAAAATTACCAAGGCTGCAAATCAGTGTTTTCATATCAGATTTGGTCAAGCACATTATAGTGGTATCAAAGCCAAAGATCTTTCCATCCTGTAAGGGTTCATGAGTGAAAGGGAAAAGAGGTATACATCAAGAGAAGAAAAGAAAGGTCAGTATTACACAACAGGTGAAATAAGACAATTCAACGCTCCACATATTCTAGTAGGACAAACACTTTCAGGAGAATTAAAAAGGTGTTGGGAAACAACAAGTGAAGGTGATTTAGTTAGCACAATGGGTGAAGGTGGTAGTGGTAGCCTTAGGAAAGAAGATCCAAATGATGCACTCTTAAGGGAACATCTATCATAACAAAGAAGAACAAATCAACATTTAGAACAAATGATGAATATGCTGATAAGAAATTCTTTTGGCAATAATAACAATACAAACGAAGGAAACAATGGTCATGGAGACAACTCAATCAATAACAACAGGGGTCCTAATCATCGTGCTACAAAAAGTGGAACAAGACCTATGATGCCTATTTTTCCAGCTAGAGAAGAACAACCTGAAGTAGACAATGAACTCACAATACTTGAGCTTCAGGATCAATTCAGACAAGACTGGGTAGCTGCTGGTTTTCAACAAGATATGTCCCTCAAAGACTACATGGACCTGAGAATGAGACATAGACCTAATAGAGGTAATAGGGAGCAACATAATGATCTTAGGAGAAAAGTGGGAAAATTGAGGTTGCCTTATTATGATGGTTCAGGAAAGAAAACAACACGAGCATGGGTGCAAAAAGTGGACACTTATTTTTAGCTTAATCCGATGCCTAAGGATGAAGCAATCAAGTATGCTACCATACACTTGGATGGAGTTGCACATGAATGGTGGTATCATGGATTAGTCACCATGGGACATGATCAGATTACATCTTATGCAGAGTTCATTGAGCGTTTGATCAACAGATTTGATGTGAAGGATCCATAACTCCACTTCAAGGAGTTAGCACAACTCAAACAAACATGGTCATTAGATACATACATCGTTGATTTCTAGAGGTTGGCTGTTTTGGTGATAGACATTTCAAAGAGACGGTTGCTAGTCCTATTCATGGATGGTTTGATGGATCCATTGAGAGGTTGGGTTAAGGCTCTCAACCCCACTTCACTACAGGAGGCAATCAAGAAGGCTAGGGACATGGAGTCTAGCCAACAAAGGAATAAGTTCTCAAGCAATAACAGAAACAAATCCACCTCACGCAGTTCATCTCTTCTAGAAGATATAGGGGAAAAGCCTACTCATAAGAAAGACAATAAGAAAAACAAAACAGATGAACATCAAATTCTTGACCATCCTCATGTCTTATCGAGACAATTTTCCAAAAAAAAATGGGAACTTTTGAAAATTTGTCAAATTTTCCCGAGGGGGCATACCTGTACCCTGTTGTCACTGGGGCATCCTAGACCATCTCTTGACTGAATTTCTTTGACACAACATGATGGACTGCATTATGTCAAAGAGGGGAAAAATGTAGACACTGAAAAATGTCCTAAGTCTGTGAGCATCATTTTTCTTGGTCGTTGTCCTTCGATAATTGAATAATTTTAATTATTCTAATTATTCAATTATGTTCGATCATATTCCTCTATTAATTAAATAATTTTTAATTATTTAATTAATTCACCTTCTGATCTTTATTTTATCCTGATCAATTAAAATTATTTAATTGCATCGCTAATATACCCCCTTCTTCAATAATTAAATAAATCATTATTTATTTAATTATTTATCTTTCATCATCTGTCTATAGTTAGATAATAATAATTATTATTATTTAACCTTTTATTCTTCTATAATTAAATAATTGTGAAAATTATTTAATTATGTGTCATTCCTCTCTTTTGAATAAATAATTCAAATCAATTATCCATGTTTAGTTTCCATCTCCCCATTTAATTAAATTGATTAATTTAATTAAATGCTCCTTTTTCATTTTCTCCAAATAAATAATCTGGATAAATTATTTATTTGCCACTTGTCCATTTTCTCCATTTTTGAATAAATAATTTAAAATAAATAATTTATGCACCTCTTCTAGTCAAAGATGCCCTGTCATTATTCTTTGTCATAGCCTTCATTGTTGTCATAGCCATCAAGTGTCATAGACGTTGGCGTCATACCTGTCATAATCCTTCCGGGAATGGCATATTCCTGGTGCATCAATTCTCAACCGTTGATCTCAGGCATCTTTCTAGAATTTTGATCTCGGCCATCCATTTCGTAACCTCCCTCTCATGCATCCTCATCTGTGGATCTTGGAAAATTTCTAGAATATTAATCTGGATTGCCCATTTGAATGGTTGTCTATAACAACCTTCCTCTCCCATTTTCAACTTAACAACCATTATCTCCAACTTTCTTGCTTACTATTTGTAGGTATTTGCACAACTTCAACAACAAATCTGAGGGAAATATTGGCATAAGAAGGAGAGACAAGAGAAGTGAAGCAACTACAATGGGGAGTGTTTACTTTGGAATGCTTTCGTTTTGATTCTTATTGTTTTTTTTCTCTTGTTTGATGTGGTTTTTGTAGCTTAGAAGTGTTGGCTACCACTTTATCTAGGCCAGGAACACTCTAACCCCATCTTACAAAAACCTCTAAATTAGGGAGATATTTAGGCTTCATTACCAACATGCTCGTGTTATGTTTGCAATAGGGAGAAAGGGAGAGGGGGAGAGGGAGAGGGAGGGAGAGAGAGAGAGATAAGAAGAGATGTACCTTTTTACTACCTTTGGTTTGGACCTAGTCTCACAAAGATATTGAGGGTGTGCCTTTTTACCAACTAACATTTTTTAATATTATATTAAATTATATTTTTAGTTAATTAAAAAAGTTAGATAGGGGTATTCATAAATAAATAAACTCACAATCACATCTTGGTGTGCAATGGGTATGCTGAAGAGGTTTGGAAGGTCAATTAGGGAAAATCTTGGTCTATTTTTTGCATACATTTGTCTAGTAAATGAGGTCAATTGGAAGGCCATTTAGGAAATGATGTTGTTTGTTCAACAAAGGTATCAATGGAGAAGTAATACCTTTAATTCAACCATGCATCCATTTATAGGGATCCAAACATGAGTGAAACAAAACCTCTAAATTAGGAAGATATTTAGGCTTCATTACTAACATGCTTATGTTATGTATGCAATAGGGATTGTTCCATAGAAAAATGGCTCTTGGACATTTTCATGGTCTTTTAGGTCTTTCTCTCTTGATGCTTGGTCTATTTTTCTTTTATTTAATGTTGTAATGTGACTTAAACATTCACATTAAATCCTAAAAATTCAAATTATGATGTCTTGTGAAGGTGTTTTAAAACATTTATACACTTTTCTAGACTCCTTTAATTACAATTGACTTAAAAATCACCTTTTTATCACTTATCAAGTCCTATTTTGAAGTGTTGTAAAGTCTTGTAACAAGATTTCACGCTTTTCTAGGCTTAATTTCACTATTTACACCTTTCTTATGCTTTATTTGACCCATTTATATGCTCATAAGGCCTAATTAAGTGTGTTTTTTAATGTAAACCCGACAAAAAACATTAAATGCAACTTAATTCCTGACACCCACTTTCAAGTTTAAGGTGGGACCCATTCGCCATGGGTGGCGAATGAGTCCCTCTTGGCTCCAAATTCAAAATATTTCAAATTTTCTTTCAGGTTTTTATTCAAAATTACCTTACGTCGGCCTATGATGAGGTATTTTTAGGTTACTAAGGCACAAGTGTGTATAAATACACGTTTTTATCCTCATTTTACATCTCCTAATCTCATAATTCATTCAAGCATTCAATCATCCATTCAAGCACTTTGCATCATTCAATCAAGCATCAATCAAGCATTTTGGGGCATCCATTGACATATCTTTAGATTCCTTCAAAAAGGTTGTGGTGAGTTTAGGACATTTTCATGTTGTTTATTCATCTTTCCTTGTTCATTTCATTCCATTTCTTAATTAAGGGTTTGATTACCAAAGTGGGATTTGACCAAGGCAAATCCCTATAACCTAACCCTTAACTATTTTTCCCCTTTTGCATGTGTGTTTGCAGACTTGTGTATGTAGATTTATCAAGCAATTAGGTGTTGAAAGGTGGTCAAGAATCCAACAAAGTGTTTCAAGTCAACTACAACCTATTTCAAGCTTGGAGACAACCTATAGTCTGTTTTCTACATATTTGACCCTGTTAACCCAACAAGAAGACACGTGCAGATCTGGTGCTACAAAATTGGTCCCTGATTTCACAGAATTTTTGGAGAAGAATGATTCGCCATCAGTGGTGAATGAGTCCCACCTTAAGGCTGGAAAACTAGATTTTGTCAGATTCCGGATCCTGACAGTCAAAAACCTATTTATAGGAGTTTTTGCCAGAAGCATGACTGATTTTCCATCAATGGCGAATGAGTCCCGCTGGTGATCTTCATTGATTTATGTCAGCATTCAAGACATTCAAGATTCATCATCAAATTCCTAGGTGCACTCTGTTCAACCTTGTTTAATTATGTTTACATTAGTTTATTTCTTCATTGCATTTTCTGCATATCACATTGTGTTTTCAAACATTACATATTTCATAGGTTTTGCATTCATAATCAATCAATTATATTGCTTAGTTGCATTTAGATAATCTCATTTAGCCTTAATCACATCATACATACATTAGATTGAGTGAACCACATTGATTTTGAGGGTCTATCTCTCTCCTTTTAGGTGAAAAATCCTAAGAGTGCAAGAGTAGCCTATAGACCTCATTCAAAATTTATGGTTCATTTTGGTGAATTTGCATATTGAGCACTTTATCTTTCTGATTTCATTTGCATCTTGCATCCTAGGTTTCATTTGCATCAACATTCATTTAGGTTTTGTTTTGTTTTTGCATCTTAGGGTTCCTCAAATTGCATTAGTGAAAGACTCATTTAGACTACATTTTTGCATATCATATCATTCAAAAATTGAAAATATGCATTTGCATCTGAAAAGCATTAAAATCACTTTAATTTTTTTGAAAAACACAAAAAAATCTCATAACTGGACTCATTCGTCACCCTGGGTGAATCAGTCCATTTGCACATTTTAAACTGCATTTTGACGCATTTTCTGGGTATTTACTACATTTCTGTTATCTGTTATTATTTCTCTGTTTTAGTTTGTAGAATTTTTGTTATTTACATTTTTCACTCCTAGATTGCATTGCATTTGCATTCACCCCATCTTTTGTGGTACTTGTATGAGTGTTTGGTGCCCCATTGATAATACTTTAGTGAGATGAAGTTCTAGACTCATGGCTTCTCGTGATAGCACTTTTGTTGTGGACCTTGGGATCTCAAGAGCTCCTACTCCTAGTATGGACAATGGTGCATTAGGCATGGATACTACCATTACCATGCCTTCACCTTTCCATCCAATGTGTTGGATGTTGTGGTTGTGTTGCTGATATGCGGTTGTCATTGATGTCAACACTATTAGCATTGTTGCATTAGAAATTGTATATGTCGAGGATATTGAGAAAATTGTAATAAGAAGTGCTACATGTTTTCAGTGGTGAAGCGAAGTTCTTTCTATCGGCGTGTTTAGTACGTTGTTGTTCTAAGGTTGTGGACTAAAGAGTTTCTTGTTGAGTATGTCTAGTTTATCCACGTTGATTTTCAGAGATCCGCATGAAGATTTGATCGAGTTATGGTGATTTTCATTTTGACAATTTTTTGTCACTTCAGTTAGTGTTCCTGATTGAAAATTTTGTGATTTTAGTAAGTTCAGTTGCTGTGGATGCTTCTCTGGTGTTTCATGATGCTTGTGGATGTTTCTAGTTCATTCTCTATCTTTGTGGCATGTCTGCATTGATCGTTGTGCTCGTGATCCTAGATTTTCTCTTGCGTGTTCATGTTTTTCATGTTCTTGGCCGACAAGGTGTTGAAGCGTGTTGTGGATCTTCGAGGAGAAATTAATTGAAGTGTTTTCATGTTGGATGTTGTTTTTGGTCTTCACTATGTTATGTCTGACCTTGGTTGATTCACATGAACAATCTTTATTTGTTTTGGGCCGACTGATTGTAATTATTTTACTATCTTTTTGTGGCCAACTTATAGCGATGTAATTTCTTGTTGTGGATATATAAGAGCAATTTTTTTATCATTTGAAGGCATGAGTGTGGGTCTGAATGCAAAGTGTGTGAGTCCTATGTGCAAATAAAGTTCAGGTCATTTGAAGGCAGAGCAGAGAGTGAAGAAGAGTGAACAAGTGTTCATGTGCTTAACCAGAACTATAACCAGGCATTAGCAGATGCTATTTTCTCAGTTCAAATCTGGATGGTTTTAATCTGAATCTTTCTATAAGATAGTGTGTCTTCTTTGGGCAGTGAGCCTTGTTGTATTTGAGCAGTGAGATCTAGGCAGTGTGCCTGAATGCATGTGCATTCCCCATTCATATTTTCTTATACTTTTAACAGGGTATAATCTTGTGGATTGACCTCCACCGTGGTTTTTCCCCTAGCAAGGTTTCCATGTAAAAAATATTGGTGTTGTGTGTACTTTTGATGTATTGTTCATTTATGCTTTCATGATTAATGATCAGATTTGAAATTAAAGCTTAATAATTTGAATAAGTTTGAGATTTGGTGACAACTAATTCACCCCCCCTCTTAGTTGTCTGCCCTTGAGTTGTCAACACAATGCATGTTGACACAAAAATAATTCCATTTCACAAGAAAAATTCATTAGTATTCATGAGGATTTTGCACATTTACAACAAGATTTATCCCTTGAAAACATTTCCACCACTGCCATACCTACAATAGAAAACCTTCATCGTTTGATTGAAAGTGGTGATGGCTTACAAGTTATGAAAAGAATTGCTGACATCTACAACAAACATGTTCCTTCTCCTTCCCAGTCAACAAACATTGTTGTAAGCCAAGGAGGACCTCACATTCCTCCTCCTTCAACCATAGCATCCATACCAACTTATACCACTCCTAAAGTTACAACAACTATGCAACAAGTTAGTCATGTGAATCCTTTCGCTATTCCAACTAGCATTCCTAGTTCTTTTGTGGCATCAAATGTTCCATCTTCTACCTTCACCCCTCTAAGTGTCCCTTTCACTTCCCCTAACATTACATACACTCCATCACCATTTTCCCTTCCACCTCATACCACTTACACCGATCCCATCATTATGCAACTATTTAACACCGTTTCATCCATTCAACAACAAATCTCCACCATTAGCCAAAGTCAAAATTCTCCACCCACATATCATGTCCGTAGTAGCCCATTATCCTTGGAGATCTTACACACACAAATGCCACAAGGAATTGAAATGCCTAGGTTTGAGAAATACGAAGGTAAAGGAGACCCTACTAATCATGTAAATGCTTATACAACCTTGTGCATTGATTTTGTCCTCAATGATAAGGTGTTAGCCAAAAATTTTCCTAGGACCTTAAAAGACACTACATTGGAGTGGTTTTCAAACTTACCCAATCATTCAATCTGATCATTCAATGAACTTGTGGATGCCTTTATAAGTCACTTCCAAGTTCATATGACTCCCAAAAAGACAATGGCTGATCTAATGTGATGTAAAAAAAACGTAGATGAAAAAGTCATTGATTTCATTTCATGATATCAATCATTGTATGTTCAAATTGATGTCAAGATTCCTAATTCACATCTACAAAAGATGTTTATCAAAAACTTACACACAAACCTTTAGGATAAGTTAACTATGATGAAATTTTCTTCATTCGTGCATTTATGCATGACCCTTTGTGACTATCACAACTCGATTTCTAGTCATGATTCAAATTCCACTTCTAACCGAGCTGAGAAGTCTAAGAAAAACAACCAAAACAACGTGCAAAACTTTAGAAACCAAATAGAGGCTATTTACAGTTCAATCTGCCTCCCCCACAACAAACTCAACCAATTCCTAATCAAGTGGTCGATGTTAAAGTAGTAGTGCCCTTTACCTATGGGGACCCGAAGAGACAATTTACCCCCTTACCCGATACTCTCCATAACACAATGAATCAATTTCTCTAGCAATAGATGATCACTTTGCCTACCGTTAAACTACTTGATAACGCCAAGCCTTTACCACCCACCTTTAAACCAAATTCTTATCATATTATTTTCATCACTAAAATGTATATGCCATCAACAATGTGTCGCCTCAAAACACTTAGTTCAAGACCTCATTGATTCGGGTCATTTGTCCGAGTCAGGAGTGTCAATGATCAAGGGAATAAGTCCGTTGCACCCCCGAACTAGAATTTACAAATTTTCACCAACCCTATGCCTAAACACAATGTTTCATTTTTCAATGCTAGTGAACCTTCAAACACTGCTATTTTGCAACATTGATACAAATAATGAAAAACATGATATTACTCTAAATGTTACCCAAGTTAATCCTATGGATGAGCTTGTGGGTATGATAAACATTTTCCCTCATAAGGACCCAACCAAAAAATCTCTTGATATTACTTTTTCTTCTCATAACATACTAAAAAAGCTTCCTGATGGTCCTCTTTACATAGCCAAAAAAATATATGATAAGCCCACCAATGGTATATTAATAGATCCCACTTGTGGCGAGAATGTGATCACAAAAGAGTTTTTAGTATTACACGCATCTTCTATCAAGATGATTATAATAAACTTCAACCGCGATGGATTAAAACATACTAGTTTTATGCGGTCTCATAATCGTGATCAATTGTACTCCCATTAAGCAATAATAGGACCCAAAACTTGATGTAACATTTTCTATCATTCCAACAATCGATCAATTTTGTCTACGGCTAGGGTCATCCTTGGCTTCACTAATAAAGCTATCCCATCATTTGTTCACAACAACAGTTTCCGCATGGAAATGGAAATATTTACCATACACCAGTATTTTCTATCCATTATCTTCTAAAGGTAATTTTTCCTTAGAAGCCTTTTGGCTTGAACCTATGGAGCCCATCACCCCCCGTAAATATTTCTTTTTCATAGCCTATCAAAAGTTCAAAGCCAAAAGAATGGCCGAATTGTGTCTTCATAACATGTCCCTATCCATTTCCACTTCTCCTATCCTAGATGAGACCATGCTTTAGCCTAAGTCTGAAACTAAACAAACAACACCACCTCCTGAACAACCAACAATAGACACTTCACCTTCATCATTTAAATGACCAAGAGATACTGAAACCAATCCCGTTATGCCTCCTCATATCAAACAAATGTATAAAGCTAAAGAGAAAGTGATTGAACCATCTTCTTTGGTTTCTTCCAATCTTCCCCCTTCAGAAGAAAAGGAACCTATGATGGATCACCTACTCTTACCCCCTCAAAAACTTCAAAA
>VDFB02198349.1:0-16076 GCA_007258455.2 Sequoia sempervirens | reverse complement strand
TCCATAGGTTCCTAGAACCTCTATATCCTCTAACATTTTCACTTGAATTATTTCATTTCCACTATTAGAGGTTTTCCACTCACCCATAAATAACGTGCTGAGAACTTTAGATAGTTTCAATACTACCACAAAGTTTCAATAATACTTAAAAAGTTTCTTTTCATTATTCTTCATCCATCACATGGTCCTTTCTTATGCCTATGCTTGAAGATTTTTTGGTTCTAGGAAGAACTAAGAACCATGGATCTGCACAAAAAATTGGTAGGTGTTAGGCCTAAAAAGTGTTGGAAAATTGTGTCTCAAGCATTACAGGCTGAAACCTCCATGAGTGCCAAGTCGGTGTGACAGGTTCCATGTCTGGCCGAATAGCAGTTTGCTTTATTCATTTTTGAACAGGTCGCTGTGACCCTGTCATTGCCTTGCCAAAAGGTTGCACTGTGGAGTCTATCGCTGTAGCATGATGTATTCGGTATGACCTTATAGCGCTCGGGAGATCTCTGGCCGAAAGGCCATTCAATCATATATCGGCAAGACTCTTGGTGACTGTGGTCCTCGGTGAAGCTAAAGGTTTTCGCTAAGATGTCTCAGCGAAGTGTTAGTCTCTTGCCGACAGCGTTTACATTGAGGTCCTCAGGGTAACCCATATTGACTCGGTAAGTAGTCACCGCGAAAGCTAATGTTATGCCGATAGTGTTTGTTTTGTATTCATCGGGGAGACTTGGCCGAAGGAAATGTCATCGGTAAGATGTCCTACCGATGTGGATATGTCTCAGCGACAAAGACTCAAGTGATGACTTCGGTGTAACTCTTAGCGACAGACAAAAGGCTTTTGGGATAAGTCATAGAGATCGATAAGAAGTCTTAGCGAGAGCTACATGTCTTGCTGACACTGTTTTATGTTGAACACTTCGGTGAAACGTATGGAGATCGGTATGAACTCTCGGCGATAGATGTGAGTCTTTCCGTCTGTCTCTTGAAGCTCAATATGACTTAAGTCTGCGGTATACCTTTGGTGACTCGCTATGGTCTCTTGGCGAAAGCGGTAAGTTTGGGTGACTGCTTGGTGGCTCGGTGTAACTTATGGAGCTCGATAGAGCATCCTGGCGACTACGATGACTCTTGGCGACATCGGTACGAAGTATTTGTGGCATCGGCGAGACACTATTAGTGTCTCACCGAGATGCTAGAGCATTACGATTTATGTTGACCGTGTGACTGTCATACGTGGAATCTCGTGGACGAATAGAGGAAGCCGAAAGTGAACCGTTAGCAGTTGGTTCGGTGCGATAGTTCTGTGGGAAATCTCAACAGTCAAGGAACACCATGGATATAGTTGGAAGTTGCAGATGCTTGGGGGTTGGATAGTAGTTCGATCAACAGTGAAGTGTGAAGAATTCAAACTGTATCAAGTGAAGGAATTAAAATCTGTAAAGGTTGTAACTTGGATGTCTCTGTTCGAAGAAGGTTCATGATGAATGCTACAGTATAATGACACCAGAAAGATAAGTCTGGAATTGTATGTAATTTTGATTACTGTAATACAAAATGATTTCTCTTGGTGTGGTAGGTTTTTCTCCTGTAAGGGTTTTCCCACGTATATCTGGTGTTTCATGTGTGTTTGTCTAAATACTTTGTTTCTGTAATCTGTCTCATAGTGCATCTTAACTTGACTGTAATTGAAAATTTAAAAGTACTTCTGCACTCTTTCCTAAGGTATTGACGTTAGGAGAATTGTTTTCCGCATCTAGTTTTTCCTTACAAGTGGTATCAGAGCCTAGCCAGTTGTATTATCCTTGGGGGTACATTGGGTTTTTTGTGTCAATACTGTTCAGTGGGAGTTTTGTAGAGATTTTTATTTCTATTTACAGATTAAGATGTCTAGTTCATCTGGGAAGATTGAAATAGAGAAATTCAATGGCAGTAACTTTGAATTGTGGAAACTCAAGATGGAGGATCTCTTAGTAGATCGAGACCTTTGGCTTGTTGTGTCTAGAACTAAACCTACAGGCATGAAGCAAGAAGAATGGGACCTTACAGATAGGAAAGCGAAGGGGCTGATAAGGCTCTGTTTGGCAGACTCAGTTCTTCTCAATGTGCATGAAGAGAAGTTTGCTTCTCTCTTGTGGAAGAGACTGGCGTCTATTTATCAGGGGAAATCTTTGGTGAATAAGTTGTTCCTGAGAAAGAAGCTTTACTCTTTGAGAATGTAGGAAGGAGGCTCTGTAGCTGATCATTTGAATGCATTCAACATGCTGCTCACACAATTAACATCTGTTGGTGTAAAGATTGAAGAAGAAGATAGTTGTATGCTTACGGTATGTTCTTTTCGAACTCATGGGATCATCTAGTGATGGCTATTAAGTACAACATCTAGTTTCAAATGGAAAGATATTGTTGGATCTTCTTTACATCCCGGAGAAAAATGAGAAGAAAATCTTCGAGATGGCCCGAAGGGGAGGCTCTTCTTTGTAAGAGGAAGGTCAAAGAGGAAAAGGCAAAGAAGAAGGAAAAAGAGAGTCCAAATCAAAATCGAGGAGAATCAAAGTCTCTTGGCAAGAAGTCAAAGGTGAAGTGTTGGCGTGGGCAACTTTGGTCATGATCGAAGAGTTGTAAGGAGAAGAAAGGATCTTTCGATAATGGTTCTTCTCATAGTGATGGTGACGCCTTCATTGTAGCCTTGGCTACTCAAGCATCAGATGATGTCTGGTTGATCGATTCTGGAACATCGTTCCACATGACATAGAATGGTTCCTGAAGTATGAAAATCACGATGGTAAAGGTGTACTTGGCGAGTGATTCAACCTTGGAAATTGTTGGCTGTGGAAGAGTTAGAATCCAATTCCCTGACGGCAGAATAAAGGGGATCAATAATGTTATGCACATACCAGGTCTGGCTCGAAATCTATTATCTGTAAGTATGCTAAATGATATCGGAGTACAAGTCTTGTTCTCGGGAAGTGGCTGCAAGATGACTAGAGGTTCAATGGTGTTGGCTAGAGGTGCTCGAACTGGTACCCTGTACAAGCTGGATGCACAAGCTATTCATTGTAATAGTGTCTCTTCGAAGTCACTAAAAGCTGCTCATGGAGGTAAAGAGGGAAATATCCCTAATTATGTAGACTCTACGGAAGTAAAACTTCCTGCAGAGAAGACTATGCTTTGGCATCATAGGTTAGGCCACATAGGAGAGAAAAAGGTTTAAAAACCTTGAAGAATAAAAAACTGGTTGAGGGGGTCAAAGATTGTAACCTCAAATTTGAATTATGTGAACATTGTATATATGGAAAACAACACCGTGTTTCTTTTTATTCCAGTCCTCGCAAATCTTCTGGTTTGCTTGATTATATTCGATTCCGGATGTGTTTGAAGTCCGGTAGATGTTCCTTCTTTGTCTAAATCAAAGATACTATGTGGTTCATTGATGATTATTCAGAAGAAACATTATATTTTTAGAAAAATGCATCCAGAAGTGTTGGTCGATTTAAGGAGTTTAAAAATCTTGTTGAAAATCAGGCCCGGTAAAACAATAAAATGTAGGGCCCGATAATGGTGAATTCTATTTTGATGAATTTGAAAGATCTTGTAAACCCACATGGAATCAAAGACACAAAGTACACCTTACACTCCACCCGGTAGAATGGAGTTGAGAAAGGTTGATAGAATGATGATGGAGAGAAACACAAGTATGCTTAGTAGTGCTGGTTTGGAGGAGAAGTTCTAGAGGTAAACTCTTTGCTCTTGCATGTTACTTGTCGGTCTCCAAACTTTGTTCTTGTTGATAAGACACACCTTTAGGCGTGAATACGGTAGAAGCCCTCTCTTAGACATATTAGAGTCTTTGGCTGTAAGGCATATGCACATGTGCCAAATGTAAAAAGATCTAAGTTGGAGAACACGGTTGTTAAGTGTATTTTTATTGGCTGTAGTGCTAACATTAAAGGATACAAGCTTTGGAATCCTGTTACAGAGAAGGTTGTATAGAACAGAAGTGTAATATTTTGTGAGCTAAAACCTTCCACCTTGGATATGCAGTCAGAGACAAAGTCAGAAAATAGTAAGGATTTAGCAGCAATTCCTCCTACACCAGAGAAAGAGGAATTGAAGATTCAAAACGTACCTGAAACTGAGGAGAGCTCAAGCAGTTTTGAAAGCTCTGAAGAAGATGAACCTCAGCCTCAACCAGTGAGGAGGTCAACCTGAGAAAGGAAACAACCAGATAGGTATGGGTTCTCTTTGATTGATTCTACTTGTGCCTATGCCTTGATTTCTAGCACTGATGAGCCTAAGACTGTAAAGGAGGCAATTAAAATGTCTGATTCAGATTCTTGGTTGGAAGCCATGAAGGAAGAAATGGTGTCATTAGATAAAAATGAAACTTGGAGTTTGGTGCCCTTTCCTAAAGGCAGAAAACTTGTGGGCTGTAAATGGGTATTTAAGAAAAAGATTGGTATGGATGGCAGTGTAGAAAAATACAAAGCACGATTGGTTGCAAAGGGTTATTCCCAGGTAGAGGGAATTGACTATGGGGAAATATTTTCTCCTGTAGCAAAGTTGACGTCCATTAGATTTCTATTGTCACTTGCAGCAGCTTATGACTTAGAGGTTGAACAGATGGATGTGAAGACAACATTTCTTCATGGTGATCTCGAAGAAGAAATCTATATGTCCTAGCCTGAGCACTTTGTTGAGAAAGGTAAAGAAAAACTGGTATGCAAATTAAAGAACTCTCTGTATGGGTTAAAGCAGTCACCTAGAATGTGGTACCAAAATTTTGATACCCATGTATTATCTTTAGGCTTTGTGAGATCAAAATCTGATCACTGTGTATACTATAAAGCTGAAAGTGATCAAGTGCTTGTTATTTCTCTTTATGTTGATGATATGTTGTTCATTGGAAATAGCAAGCTAATGATCTCTGATCTTAAGTCTCAGTTGTCTGCTAAGTTCAAAATGAAGGATCTTGGTGTAGCAAGGTATATTCTGGGGATGGAGATAACCAGGGATAGGAAGAATAGAAAGCTTTGGCTCAATCAGAGTAAGTATATAAAGACTGTTCTAAAGAGATTTTGTATGAATGATTGCAAGCAGTTAGTTGTTCCAGTCATGCAGGGAATGAAGCTATCTGTTGAGGATTGTCCAAAATATCCTACTAAGATGGAGGACATGACCAGTGTACCCTATGCTAGTGCAGTAGGCAGTCTTATGTATGTAATGGTCTATACAAGGCCAGACATTGCCCAAGCAGTGGGAGTACTTAGTCGATTTATGGCTAATCCAGGAAGAATACATTGGGATGCTGTGAAGAGGGTGTTTAGGTATTTGAAGGGAACTTTAGATTTTGCTTTGTGTTACCATGGGAATTTGGTTGAATCACAGAGGACTCTCAGCATTCATGGTTATGTAGACTCTGATTGGGTAGGGGACATTGACAACAGGAGATCCACTAGTGGATACATTTTCATGTTGAACGGTGGTGCAGTGAGTTAGATGAGCAAGCGGCAGGCTGTAGTCGCTTTCTCCACTATAGAAACTGAATACATGTAAGCTACCCATGCTTGTAAAGAAGCTGTATGGTTGAAACGTTTGTGTTCTAACATTGGTTTTGATGTAAATCAGCAATCTGCGCCAGCGGCAGTCGGTGCCATTTATGCGGCGAAAGATCTCGCTTTGCCGGGGCCGAAACATATTGATGTAAGTACCACTTTATGCGAGATATGGTTGAGGATGAAATGTCATTTGGAAAAAGTTGATACTACGGAGAATATTCTTGAATGCATTGTGGCCAGTGAGCACAAACAAGTTCAGGTGGTGTGCCAGTTCAATGGGCCTTAGTGCCCATGATTTTTAGTAAGTATTATTTATGCTCTGGAGGTGCCTGTATGATCTTCGTCAAGTGGGAGATTGTTGGAAATATGTGTCTCAAGCATTACAGGCTGAAACCTCCATGAGTGCCAAGTCGGTGTGACAGGTTCCATGTCTGGCCGACTAGCAGTTTGCTTTATTCATTTCTGAACAGGTCGCTGTGACCCTGTCATTGTCTTACCAAAAGGTTGCATTGTGGAGTCTATCACTGTAGCATGATGTATTCGGTATGACCTTATAGCGCTCAGGAGACCTCTGGCCGAAAGGCCATTCAATTGTATATCAGCGAGACTCTTGGCGATTGTGGTCCTCGGTGAAGCTAAAGGTTTTCGCTAAGATGTCTCAACGAAGTGTTAGTCTCTTGCCGACAACGTTTACGTTGAGGTCCTCGGGGTAACCCATATTGACTCGGTAAGTAGTCACCGCAAAAGAAAATGTTATGCCGACAGTGTTTGTTTTGTATTCATCGGGGAGACTTGGCCGAAGGAAATGTCATCGGTAAGATGTCCTACCGATGTGGATATGTCTTAGCGACAAAGACTCAAGTGATGACTTCAGTGTAACTCTTAGCGATAGACAAAAGGCTTTTGGGATAAGTCATAGAGATCGATAAGAAGTCTTAGCGAGAGCTACATGTCTTGCCGACACTGTTTT
Source organism: Sequoia sempervirens (assembly GCA_007258455.2). Lineage (NCBI taxonomy): Eukaryota > Viridiplantae > Streptophyta > Pinopsida > Cupressales > Cupressaceae > Sequoia > Sequoia sempervirens. Next base: position 9,560 of record VDFB02198349.1, on the reverse strand, counting down.
ATGTTGAACACTTTGGTGAAACGTATGGAGATCGGTATGAACTCTCGGCGATAGATGTGAGTCTTGCGACTGTCTCTTGAAGCTTGATATGACTTAAGTCTACGGTATACCTTTGGTGACTCGCTATGGTCTCTTGGCGAAAGCGGTAAGTCTGGGCGACTGCTTGGTGGCTCGGTGTAACTTATGGAGCTCGATAGAGCATCTTGGCGACTACGATGACTCTTGGTGACATCGGTACGAAGTATTTGTGGCATCGGCGAGACACTGTTAGTGTCTCATCGAGATACCAGAGCATTATGATTTATGTTGACCGTCTGACTGTCATACGTGGAATCTCGTGGATGAATAGAGGAAGCCGAAAGTGAACCATTAGCAGTTGGTTCAGTGCGACAGTTCTGTGGGAAATCTCAACAGTCAGGGAACACCATGGATATAGTTGGAAGTTGCAGATGCTTGGGGGTTGGATAGTAGTTCGATCAGCAGTGAAGTGTGAAGAATTCAAACTGTATCAGTGAAGGAATTAAAATCTGTAAAGGTTGTAACTTGGATGTCTCTGTTCGAAGAAGGTTCATGATGAATGCTACAGTATAATGACACCAGAAAGATAAGTCTGGAATTGTATGGTTACGATTCTTGTAATACAAAGTGATTTTTTTTCTTGGTGTGGTGGGTTTTCTCTGCGTAGGGTTTTCCCGTATATCGGTGTTTCATGTGTATTGTTTGTCCTAAATGCTCTATTTACGTAATCTGTCTCATAGTGCATCTTAACTTGACTATAATTGAAAATTTAAAGTATACACTCTTTCACGAATTATTGACCTTAGGAGGAATTGTTTTCATAGTTCATACATTTTTGATAACCATAAACTCCCCCTTCATCAAAAATCACATCTCTTGAAACAATAAGCTTATTAGTGAGAGGATTATATAACCTATAAGATTTTCTTTCCTCATTATACCCAACAAAAATACATGACTCACTTTTTGCATCTAAATTTTGTCTATTATGATCAGGTACATGAACATAGGCTAAACAACCAAAAACTCTGAAATGATTAACATTAGGCCTTTTCTCATACCATGCTTCATAAGGAGTCATTTTCTCAAGTACACTGGTGGGCTTTCAATTAAGAATGTACACTGCTGTAGCAACTACATCTCCCCAATAAGAGTTACTCAATCCCTTGGTTTGTAACACACTCCTTGCCATTTCTACCACAGTGCGGTTTTTCCTTTCAGCTACCCCATTTTGCTGAGGTGTGTATGTAGCGGTGAGTTGCCTCCTAATGCAATTCATATCACAATAATATTTAAAGGCTCTTGAACAAAATTCACCTCCACGATCAGTCCTTAAACATTTGATTTTTGCACCCTTTCTCATTTTCCACAAGTGCTTTAAACCTCTTGAATGTATTAAGGGCTTTATCCTTAGCCTTCAAAAAGTACACCCAACATTTTTCGTGAGTAATCATCAATAGAAGTGATAAAATATGATGACTTACCCAAACTCTATGTTTGCATAGGACCACATATATCAGAATGAAGTAGCTGAAGTGGGTGGTGGGCCCTCCATGCATTGCCCTTTGAAAACTTTCCTTTGCATGCTTGCCTTTAGCACATCCTTCACAAACCTCCTTGTTCTCTTCAACCTTGGGCAAACCAAAAACTAATGCTTGTGAGGTTAGAAGCTTCAAACTGTGAAAATTTAAATGCCCATACCTGAGATGCCACAACCAACTTTTATCCTCATATGCCATATTGGCAAGGCTGCTGGTATGTTCTCCAAATCTCAATGGGAACATCCTATTTTTTGTCATAGGCACAACTGTGACCTCTCTATTTCCCTGACTCTTATCATAAATTGTACATTTCTTATTTTCAAAGACAACTCTATAGTTCTTCTCATACAATTGTCCAACACTTAACAAATTATGTTTTAACTCAAGAGTGTAATAAATGTCTTTAACACTCTTCATACCTTCTTTTGTGTGGACCTCCATAGCTCCTTTTGCAACAACCTCCAATGATTTATCATCAACAAGCTGAATCTTGGATTTGAAACTTTCATTCTTTGTTGAAAACAACTTCCCATTTCCTAACATATGGTTAGAGCTTCTAGAATCTAGGTACCAAACATCTTTGCTAGTATTTTCACCGTTAGCATAAGATAAAAATAAATGATCTAGAGTATTTTCATCAACTTCTTGAGCATAATTAACATTTTTACCTTCTTTTAATCTGCATACTCTTTCAAAGTGTCCATACCTATTACAATGGTAACATTGAACATTCCTTTTATCAAATCTTCCTCTACCTCTTCCTCTGGAACCACCTCTTCCTCTTGAGCCACCTCTACCTCTACTTCTTGAATTATTCTGATTTTGATCCTTACCTTGGCCTTGATTTCTTTTGCTACTACTACTGCCATCTTCATTCTTTGTGATTTGTACTTTGGAGGAAAAGGATTTCTCAACACTTTCTCCAAAAGAATCTTTTAGTCTTTCTTCATGTGACATCAAAGATCCAATGAGGTGATTGAACTGAAGGGTTATCAAATCCTTGCTTTCTTCTATGATGATGGCAACATGATTCCATCTTGGTGTGAGAGTCCTCAACACCTTTTTTATCATAACCTCATTGCTCACAATTTCTCCAAGTGTAGCCTTCTTATTGACCACATCTTTTACTCTGACACAATATTCACTCACACTTTCAACTTCTTGCATCTTTAAATTCTCAAATTCTCTCTTCAATGTCTGCAGCTTGACAACTTCGACTTGATCACTACCTTGGTAAGCTTCTTTTAGAGTCTTCCAGGAATCCTCAACTGTCGTTGCACCTGCAATTTTCAGAAATAGACTCTTATCTAGAGCTATTTGAATATGAAACAAGGCTTGAAAATTCTTCTTCTTAGCCTCCTTTCTAGCTGTTCTTTCATTCGCTGTGAGGGAATTCCAATTACTTGGCTCTTGGTAACCTGATTCAACAATCTCCCACAAATCTTTTCCTATCAAAAAAGTCATCATTTTTATGCACCAATAATCATACTCATTTCCATCAAATTTTGGAATGGGCAAGGTGTTAGAATTCAACATGAGAATCTTTGGCGAAATTCCAACTACTAGATCTTAAACTAAAAAGGAAATACCTACTCTGATACCAATTGTAGATTTTGAAAGTAGGCCTCACCTCTAAACCAACTAATTCAAATCAATAGAACAACAAAAAAAATAAAATATCTCATAATAAATAATATATTCAAAAGACATAATTTATTTTGCACTATTTCATAGCTGTCTTGATACAAAAAATTCTTTATTACAACTTAAAAAAATGAAATACAAAGGTCTATATATATAGAGTTTTCAGCACCTAAAAAATAAATAATACAATGCACCTAGAAATAGCATTAATGACCAAAAAAACAGAGCATGCTTAACATGCATTATTCGTTGAAAAAGAAAACAAAGTTTTAAAGCAAAATACTACTTTAAAACAACTACTAGCTAAGAATAGAGTTTTTGCAATGCAACTGATTTTTTCCATGCTGGAAAAGCACGAGCATCAATTATCTTAATAACCATATCATATTTTCCATCTCATTGGGCTACGTTGCAAATTATATTGGTAATTTTTGGAGGAATTAGGAGGCCCACACCCTAACCTTAGTCTAGCCATCACATATGATGAAGACTGTACCATTTTGAAAAGAGTTGCAACTTGAAAAAAAAGCTGCACACATTTTGGTCTCCTTAAAGGTGACTGGAGCATGGGATTGGTCAAAAGGAGCCGCCACCTCATTTCTAAAGGAGTTGCTACTGTTTGGGTTGTCGTATCTCTTCTTTGAGACTTTCGAACATTTGTTGAGGTTGTCGTACCATTTATGGAAGGTGCCAATAGTATTTAAAAAGGGGTCAATGTTGTACATGTTGCTAGAGCTACGTGAGGATGTGTGGATGCACTCTCAAGGTTAGAATATTTTGATAGTAATTTTTTTGGTACCTGTAATGAATTTTCAGAGCCATTAAGAGGTTAATTTGGACCATTTGAAAATACATTAATATAGAAACAAGTGTGTTCAACTATAATGAATCCTTTTTAAATTTATGGCTTGTATCATACAATGGGTGAAATGTGTATTTTGCAATCTATATTCAAAAACATTATTTTTTGATGAAACAAAATTGGAAGCACACTCAGAACAACAACATGACAAGTGTTTGACAAAATGCCTATTTGCATATATTAGCGGAAGTGATGTTTTTTGCATGTAAAATTGCCTTGGGATATTTCATGTGTGTATGTATATATATGTACATGTATGTATGTATGTATATACATATAGACACACACACTATATCTAAATATATACATATATATAAACATATGTATATATATGTAAATAGATATATGTACATATTAATATATGCATGCATTATATCTATATGCATATTATAAATGTTCTATATATGTGTATAAATATATACTCACATATCTCTCGTCATGTATATATTTATATATACACACACATACATTTATTTACTAACATACAATTATATCTATATCTTATCTATGTATAAAGATACATATCTATACATTATACATAAATATGTACATACACATATAATAAATGAATCATATTTGTATCTATATACATAACATATGTATATATACATGCATACATATATTCACATATTTGTAGCCCCAATATATTCCTCACTAATTAATATAGCATATAAATATGTATGCCTACAAATAAATATATCATATTTGTACACACATGTATCTATATATACATATATAAATACATATGTGTACACATGTAAGTACATATATTTATATATTTACACACATATACATGATATGCATGTGTCTATATCTATACATAACACATATATACATACACACACATTACATACACGTACACACATCTTACCTACATATATACATGCATATCTATATCTATACATTAATAATTTTTATGATATAATGTGTTACAAAGAAGATCTACAAATATATATAGATACACACACAAATATAAATTGGTAGGTATATATATTTATATATTTCTATAGAACTTACATCTATCTATAAATATATATGTAGATATGATGTATTTATATATAAAAATATATATATGTACATGCATAGTTTATTAGATTTCTTAGTGGAGTTTTATTGGGACCACAAGGATGTGTATATATATGTATATGTTTATTAATAAACATAATGTATGTGGGTAAAAGTACAGACTTGTGTCACCCTTTGGGCTAAGCGTACGGATTCTATCGTACGTATTTCGACCGGAAGGGATTCGATCAAGTAGGTTTCGGCCGAACCCATGTGGCAACGACATGGTGCCTACGTGGCTTCAACGTTTTGGCCGAGTGGGTTTCAACCAAAACCCACTTGGCTGAATACCTTTCGGTTGAATGAGATTAATATAAAAGCAAAAAAAAAGCCAGGTGCGGGCATTTTGCATGTTCGTCCGAAGATATTGCACTCAGAAGTAGCTCGATCGAAGATATGGTCTACAAAAGTGACTTTCAAGACAAGTTCCCTCATTCAGTTTCTTGCATTTTGTTTTAGAAGTGCTTGTTTTGTCTATTGATTAATTAGTTTCAAGTTATAAGTGTGTTTTTTATTGGATTCCTTATGTAGCTACTGGTAGTTAGGAATTTGTTTTTGGGGTTTTTTTGTTTATTGTAGTGTTTTTAGCAATATATTGCTCTGCCTAGGCCGTTTTATATTGCTTTGCCCTGGCCGTGTTTGATAAGGCCATTTTGTTCACTTGTATAAGGGTTTGAGTTTCAAAATTATTGTGTTTTTGTACCCTTTAAGGGTTTAATTTTAGAAAAAAACAAAAAATAAGTTTCTAATCTACAGTTTCTGCATAAGGAATTGAATAACTATGACATGGAAGTTTGTATATGAATTTGATTATAGGGTTAGCAATCTATGACAACGAGTTTTTGGCTTAGTTATGAACTGATAAACAACCATTTTTGGCTTAGTTACGAACTGATAAACAACCGCTTGCCTGGGGTTTTAAGGATAAGGTTTAATAAATTTGTTGCTTAATAAAAAACAAAGATAATATTGTCAACCATATTCCATCAAAATTAACTCTGGAAAGAGACTTAACTATGAATTTTTGACCCTTGGAAGAGCCTTAGATAAAAGCAAAACATAATTAACAGGATAGAATGGGACTTCATACCAGGTATGGTACACTAAATTGAGTTTGGACAATTGTAAAATAGGGACAGGGCAACTCCTCCCTCCTCCTGTGCATAAGCTTGAGCTGTGGAATTGAAGCTTCTCACAATTAGTTCAGTTTCGGAAACACATCTTTCAATGATACCCTTATGTCCTAAACTTTATATGTTTCACTAGCTAATGCACTTGGCCAGTTCTTGGAAGACACAAGGTTTCAAGTTTAAATTGAAGGGATTTATCTCCAAGTAGGTAGACAACTTCTCAATATGCAATGAATAGTTCTCACACTTTGAACTTGGCGAAAGAAGCAATGCAAAAGTTAGATATCTTTGCTGAAACAATAGGGCTTGTTATTAGTGAAGAGAAGACATTATTATTATTTTGACCAAGATGCTATTTGAAATTTGGCTAAATCCTCACTGAAGATCATCAAACCAGGCTAGATTATTAGATGTCTTGGTAGCCCCTTCAGTACCGATTTTTTCCCAATTGACTGATGTAGGGTGTTGTATGATTTTGATAAGGAAATAAGTAATATACATTGCAAAAAAAATTAACTCGGTATCAAGGTTTACTTTTTCAACAGGCCTGATATTTGGAGTCAAATAAAAGTTGTATATTAGGCTTCAGTATAAACCAATTTTATCTTTCAATGGTGCAACTTTTTGATAATCAACTGAACTCTTAGCTTTTGTGTGACTGCGATCTTTGGGCTTTGAATTTGCATTTCTCACCACAGATTGTGCATAAGATGTCTTGTGAGGTGGCTTACCATTGGAAGATTGTGCATAAGATGTATTGTCAGGTGGCTTATCATTTGAAGATTGTACTATTGAGAATACATCTTTACTAGGAGCTGCAAAACTTTTGGATCTGTACTTTCACAATATTTTCAGAATTTTATCAAGTGCCAAATTACCCTTTACATTTGACATTTGGACAGTCCAACCTTAATCTTTATAATGAATAGCTTCTTTAGGTGTTGAATATGATTTCGAGGCCAAAGAGGCTACTTCACTTACACTAACTGCATCTGTTTTGATATGTTTGTGATTCATTTTATTTTGTGCCTTTGGCCTCCCATTGGAGACTTCTAGAAAGCTTGTCAAAAACTCTGTCTGTAGATGTTCCCAATCATCCTCCATGCCATCATCTTCTTGTGCCTTTTTGTAAGGAAAACTAGATGCGGAAAACAATTTTCCTAACGTCAATACCTCAGGAAAGAGTGCAGAAGTACTTTTAAATTTTCAATTATAGTCAAATTAAGATGCACTATGAGACAAATTATAGAAACAGAGTATTTAGACAAACACACATGAAACACCAGATATACGTGGGAAAACCCTTACGGGAGAAAAACCCACCACACCAAGAGAAATCACTTTGTATTACAGTAATCAAAATTACATACAATTCCAGACTTATCTTTCTGTGTCATTATACAACAACATTCATCATGAACCTTCTTCGAACAGAGACATCCAAGTTATAGCCTTTACAGATTTTAATTCCTTCACTGATACAGTTTGAATTCTTCACACTTCACTGTTGATCGAACTACAATCCAACCCCCAAGCATCTGCAACTTGCAACTATCCATGGTGTTCCACACGGTATCGAGCTCCCTCATAGAACCATCGCAATGAAACGGACTCCCCAGCGGTTCCAATTCGACTCTTCTGATTCGTCCATGTGATGCCACATCGGAAGTCATACTTAGTCAACATAATTCGTATTGTATTGGCATCTCGGTGAGACACTAACTATGTCTCGCCGATGCCACATTGAACTCATATCAATGTCACCAAGAGTTATCATAGTCGCCAAGACGTTCTATCGAGCTACAAGAGTTTCACCGAGTCACCAAGCAATCGTTCTGACTTATCGCTTTTTCCAGAAGGTCATAGCGAAACACTAAGGTTACACCAAAGTTCCCATATCTACTGAGCACCAAAAGGAAGTTGGCAAGACTCACATCTGTCGCCGAGAGTTCATACCGATCTTCATATGCTCTCACCGGTGTTCACTTGTCCACCCAAACTGTTGTCCACGGCGGGAAGGCTTACGATATACGTAACCACCAAAAAGGCTGATTATGCTTGAGAGTTACCCTGATAGCCATCGGCTATCGGCAAGACAATAGCTTATCACTCAGACTTCATAACGAAGTCTAAGAGTTATATCGATAACTCCCAAGTAGTCCCTGTTGGCATGATTCTCATCTATCACTAAGACCTTTCTCCGATATCTTTGAGTTAAACCGAAGATTTAACACTTGAGTCTTTCGTCACTGAGAACATCATACCGATGGCATTTCCTTCGGCCAAGTCTCCCCGAAGAAACAAAACAAACAAACACTGTCGGCGAGAGATAAATGCTTCGCTGAGACATCTCCCCGAATGTTGAAGTTACTCCGAAACTCCAGTCGCCAAGAGTCTCGCTGATACACGAATGAATGGCATTTTGGCCAAAGGTCTCCCAAGCGCTATAAGGTCACAATGAACACACCTTGTCATAGCAATAGCTACACAGTAAACCTTTCGGCAAGACTTCTTCAGGATCACAGTGACCTGTTCAGAATTGAATAAATGTAACACCGCCACGCAACCCTAGGGAAAGATGCAATTTACCACACAACCGAACTAATTTTTTTTTGAAAAAGAACAATAGCATGCAAGTTAAAACCATTAACATACAAGTTCACTTAACTTAGAACAACTAAACCCCTAAGGTTGCGAGACTGGGTTACTTAAACCAAACGCGGAACATGGAATTAAAACCATAACATAATAGTTACTTAACAAATAAAATTTCACGTACATTCATTCCCAATAATTTACATTCAAGAGTATGAGATACCTCTTGATTCCAATAACATGATTTGCAATACTCATTCCCCAAATGAGGTAAGTCCAACAAATAAGATTACATGTTACAAATTCCACCTCGATAACAAATGAGGGGTAATAAAATACAATAAGTACTAAGAGGACAAGGCATGAGAAGAAACTGATTCCCACGAGCTCTCCAACTGGAAATCATGACCACATGAACAAGAAGAAGAACCCACAGATTAAGATGCACACCACCCGACCACGTGGAACCCAAAGGCCCCACTCCCTCCGTGCTAGGAGATAGTAACAAGGATTTCCTAGACAAGACAATCTACCACTAGACACAGGCTAACACAGAAACTGAACTACAAACAAGAACATAGACCACATCACTTAACACAATGGTTACAATGCTTCCAGAGTCTAAAATCAAGTACAATCACTGTACAATAAAAACTAACGGTACAACACTATACTGACTGCTATCATAGGAGGAGTATCATTGCA
>VDFB02198348.1:0-17636 GCA_007258455.2 Sequoia sempervirens | reverse complement strand
GCCTAACAAAGAGTTTGTGGTATTTGTTGCTGCTGTTGTTTCCTAGCATGAGGAACCACTGAAACATCATTGTTTGAGTATCATCCAACACTACATAATCTTTTTCTTTCTTCTCATGCTGAAGCAACAGATCTTTGTACAACACTTTCTCATTGAATATGACATCCCTGCTTCTCACAATTTTCTGATTTTCAAAATCCTGAAGCCTATAACCAAACTCATCAATGCCATATCCAACAAATACACATTTCTTTGATTTTGCATCAAGCTTGGTTCTATTTTCAGAATCTACATGTGCAAATGCTTCACAACCGAAGGTTTTGAGAAAAGAATAACTCACCTTCTTACCTTTCCATGCTTCCTCTGGAATACCACAACCTAGAGGATTAGAAGGACCTCTATTGATTAAATAAACAGCAGTGTTTACAGTCTCTGCCCACATTTTTAAAGGCAGCCCAACATGCAATCTCATAGTCCGTGCACGCTCCATTATTGTCCTATTCATGCGCTCAGCCACTCCATTTTTCTGTGGAGTCCTTGGAACCATTTTCTGCCTACGAATACCAACACGCCCAACTTCCACCCGCATGGTGGGGTCCGCACTTAGTTTCTCTATCTGAGCCTTGACCAAGCATCTAAATGACTGTGGGTTTTCTCATCTCACCTAACTTGGGTTCATCATACCAATAAATCAATGAATTCTATTAATGGAAATTGGCCTATAAACATTGCTCCCTACCCTTCATTCTACCCGAGCATTCGAATCTGAGAGAGAAACAAAGTCCCCCCTTTTCCGCTTTTGCCTTGGTCCTACTGACTTGGTCCCTACTCGCTTGCTTCACTTTTTTCCTTCATTTTTTGACTTTGGGGACAAGTTTCCTATGGATTTGGGATGTTTTTGTGATACCTAAGTGAACTACCAAGGTTTTGTTAAGTTTCAAGAAGTTGTAGAATTTTTTTTATGGGTTGTCGTCCCTCCGTGGCCGTTTTGGAAATTTCCTTACCGGTTGTCCCTTCGTGGCTGTTTTAGAACTTTCTTTGTAGGATGCCCTCCCTTTGTGGCCATTTTATAACTTTCCTTGTAGGTCTTCGTGTGATCATTGTTGTTTTCAAAGGGAAACAACCCTATGGCTTCCCCCTTCCAAATCTTTGCATTTCCAGAATGGGTGAAAACTTCAAGTTTTCATCATCTAGGGACCATCAAATGAATTTCTTCACATCCCTAAAGGGGTTTGCATTAAATTTTCCATGTGTTTAGACATTGTAGAAATTTCATTACGAGCCACCGTGTGTAGGTCGCGGTGTGCTCATTAATATTTTCAAAAAGGTGGCAGATCCTCTAGTTCTCGCATTCCAAATTTTTGCATTTTTTAAAATGAGTCAAATCTTAAGGAAATGTGTCTTGGCACTCTTTCTACCCCTTTTCACATGTGCTAAAATTGAAAAATCTCAAAGTTACTAGGTTTTGTGAAATTGCATAACTTTCCTTGCAAGTCATCATCCCTCCATTGTCGTTGATGGGAAATTTCTTTGTGGACTACCATCCCTCCATTTCCGTCAGTGGGAACTTTCCTTGTGGTCCAATGTCCCTTTGTTGTTGTCCATGGGAAATTTCCTTGTAGGTCACCATCCCTCCGTTGATGTTTGTGGGAACTTTCCTTGCGGGTCGTCGTCCCTCCGTTGTCATCTGTGGGAACTTTCCTTGCAGGCCATTGTCCCTTTATTGTCATCCATGGGAACTTTCCTTGTGGGTCATTGATGCAAAGGGTCAGGGATCTCAAAAGATACACAAAGATTTAAGATTAACAAAGTTTTGTTCTTCAATCTCTCAACTAGACACCAACTTAGAAATAAGGCCTTCACCTTGCACTTAAGACCTATCTGCCTCCCTTGTGATTCCTAATCATTGAAATGATCTCAAAAGACTTGAACAAACTTGATTCAAATGGGTTTCAAGCCCTAACCCTCCATTTTATACAAAACTCTCTTTTGTTGCTCACATAGCCATCTAGCCTATTAGGCCTTTGGCAATGGATTTTTGACTTCTTCCTCAAATTTTGCAAATGAACCTCCAATCTAATGATGGTTTCAGATGTGTATTGTGATGACAAACATCATGTCAACTCCTTGGCATCAATTGTTTCAGACAACCTCACTTCAAACCCTACTATTTCCTTAAAATTAGGCCTAATTAGCCCTATTTTACAAAGCAACCCCTCTTTAAATTTGTCCCCTGACCATGAAACTTTCATAAGTCTCCTAAAATGACTCAAAATGAAGGAATCCAAGTTTTTAGCCCTCTATGAAACCTCTATCATGCTCCAGCACAAACCCCTCCTCAGCTTGCCTCAAAAACTAGGGCTTCTTGAAAACTAACCCTCCAATCACTTCCAGAACTTTCTCATTGAATCTACACCATTAGGAAAACATATTTAGTTGATCCAAACTCAAAAACATGCCCCTCATTAAGGCAGATCTTCTGCTGCTACACCCTAGCCTCCATCTTCAAGCACTTTTCCCTTTGACAACTTGGTGTACACCTTGATATTATTCCTTCCTGCACATTAGTTGGTTAAATCTGTATGATAAATGTTAGGAATGATCCATTTCACAGGTCACAGCATCATTCTACCTTGAAATGGATCAATCATCCATGAAAATCACCAAAAATAGTGAAAAATTTACACTTTTTTTAGGACAGTCAGCAATATAATGCAAAGAACTGATTATAAACGTGTATCAGATCATTCAAGAGGTTAATTGAAAGTAAATACAGGTTCTTGAACCATCCAATTGATTAGAAATTCAAAAGGAATCAATAGATCATCAAAAAGACTCAAGAAAATGCAAGAAAACTATGTTTTTTAACTATTTTCTGTAGCAGTCCGTACAGTCACTTCTCCAAATGCCCAACCTCCATACAAATGACCATTTTGGGGTTATAGAACCATCCCCCAACTGATCCAACTGATTGGAATTGATTACAATGCATAATTACCTCTAAAACACCTAAAACTCCTTTTCCCGCCTAAACTAAAATTTAAAAATTTGAAATTACAAACTAGAGATTTATTAAAATCTATCACCTAAAAACCATTGGATATTCACTATCCAAGTTTATTTGACCTATTTAAGCATAATATCATTAATCAAAACCCCTAGAACCTAATTTTCCCTTACATTGCATTTTTAATCCAAATTCCTTATCAGGAACCTTGAAACTTTGAACATTCTCATTACACTCATTCAACCCAAATGCCATTATAGGCTCCAATACATCATAATTGATGCTTTGACATGATTGGAAGGTCCTCTTGACCCTTTCACTCTCCTGGTTCTTGACGTGATCCTTGAAGGCCCTGGGTGCTCCTGCACCATTCTCCCTGGGAAAGAAAGAACTCTTGTCCCAAGAAGTGTCCCATGTGGTGCCACCAAGAAACCTCTTGCTCACATGTGCTTTCATCTTCCAATGAGAAGGAAGGTAGTCTCCTAAAGTTACTCTCTTTCTCTTCTTCCAATCTGCATTCTTGACATTCATCATGTGAGAGCCAAAAATCTATTTTCTTTGTCCTTTTTGCTACTTGAACTTAGTCTGATTTTGTGCCCTGTTTCTACCTCTATTCCTCTGATTTCCTTGTGAAAAGATACCATCACTATCATGCTCAATTATAGGGCATTCAATGCCTCCAACCTTGATACTGTCCAAATCCCACAAATTCTGATTTTTAGGACTGTCTTCTTCACAACCCTGCTGCAACTTGTCTTTTTTCAACCTACCAATGTCTTCCCCTGTTTTACCCTGCTCATTTACCTGCAAATGCTTCTCAAAACAGATCATAAAACTTTCATTTGACTGCTCCAAAGGCAAAGGAACCAACTGATATTTAACATCTCCTTTGTGAACCAAATAGGTGTTAAGAAAACCATCATGCAATGTCCTTCTAACATACTGCCATGGCCTTCCCAAGATAATATGACCACAAGTCATTGGAATAACATCACAAAGCACTCTATCCTGATATGAACCAATTGAGAAATCAACAAAAGCTCTCTTACCAATCTCTACATGCTGTCCTTGAGTTACCCAAGTGGCCTTGTAGGGAGTAGGATGATCAAAAGTTTCAATCCCTAGCTTGGTTACCATATCAACTGAAACTAAATTGCTATGTGACCCTGAATCTATAAGCAATCTGCATATCTTACCATGACTAAGACAATTTGTTTTGAAAATGGTTACCTTTGGTTCTTGATGAAGCCTTTCTCCTTGCTTGATCATGAGAAACTCACCATCAGTCATATGGTCTGCTATAAATGTTTTTGGTTCCTCCTTATCTTCTTCTTCTTGCACCAAGGTAGCTCTCCTTTCTCTGCCTTTATCAGCTTGTTCCCACTTAGGACACTTGAAGGAAGGATGCCCTGGTTCATTGCAATTAAAACATCTACCTGTGAATGGTCCTCTACCTTGTCCAAATCTGCCTCCTCCTCTTGGAGTGTATCCACCTCTTTGATCAGAAAATATCTCTTTACCCTTGTCATTGCTGCTTTTATCATTATTGCCTTGTCCTTGCTCTCTATTACCTCTGCCCCTGTTTGAACTACCTCCTCTTCCACCATTGTTTGATCTTTCTTGCTTCCTTTTCACCTTTTCTTCTGCTCTAATGGCCAACTGAAAACATTCTCCCAATGTTCTTGGCAATTGCAAACCAATCTCATCTTTCAGATTGTACCTTAAGCCATTGATGTACCTGGCTATCTTCTCATCTTCTTCCTCATAACCTCCTCTAATACTAAGCTTGTGAAATTGCTCAGTATAGGACATAACATCCAAGTCCTTTTGTTTTAAATTCTGCCTCATCCTTTTCACATGAATGGTATAATCAGATGGTAGGAATTGCTCCTTGACCAAACTCTTCATCCTTGCCCATGTAGAGACCTTTGCCAATCCTCTAGCCATCCTATCATTCTGGAAACTTGTCCACCATGTCAATGCTGTGCCTCTCAACTTGGTTTTAGCAAACTTGACTTTCCTCTCTTCATCCATCATCTCCTCAAATTCAAAGTAGTTTTCCATGGCATCAAGCCATCCCAATACCTCTTCACTATCCATCTTCCCTTGATAGATAGGTAAGTCTATGTGACTCTTCCCTCCATGACCCTGTACTGCCTTCAATAACCTCACTAACCTCCTTTCCTCAGGGTCCTCTGTATCATCAACTTGCTGTTCCTGATTTACCCTCACATGCTCTTCATCCTCTTCATTGTTTTCTTGGTATTCTTGGTCTTCTCTCCTCCTACTCCTCTCAAGGTTATTGATCCTTGCCTGCATAGTGTCTCTCTCTCTTCTCCATTGTCTTTCTTCTCTTGCTCTTGCTGCTTCTTGTTCCCTTCTTTCTCTTCTCTCCCTCTCCAAGATCTCCTTCAACTCTTCCAACTCTCTTGCCAATTGGTTTTTTGGTGCCATTTCTACTTCTCCAATCCCTAAAGGACCTACTCACTACTCTGATACCACTCTGATGCAGAGGGTCAAGGATCTCAAAAGATACACAAATATTTAAGATTAACAAAGTTTTGTTCTTCAATCTCTCAACTAGACACCAACTTAGAAATAAGGCCTTCACCTTGCACTTAAGACCTATCTACCTCCCTTGTGATTCCTAATCATTGAAATGATCTCAAAAGACTTGAACAAACTTGATTCAAATGGGTTTCAAGCCCTAACCCTCCATTTTATACAAAACTCTCTTTTGCTGCTCACATAGCCATCTAGCCTATTAGGCCTTTGGCAATGGATTTTTGACTTCTTCCTCAAATTTTGCAAATGAACCTCCAATATAATGATGGTTTCAGATGTGGATTGTGATTACAAACATCATGTCAACTCCTTGGCATCAATTGTTTCAGACAACCTCACTTCAAACCCTGTTGTTTCCTTAAAATTAGGCCTAATTAGCCCTATTTTACAAAGCAACCCCTCTTTAAATTTGTCCCCTGACCATGAAACTTTCAGCAATATCCTAAAATGACTCAAAACCAAGGAATCCAAGTTTTTAGCCCTCTATGACACATCTATCACACTCCAGCACAAACCCCTCCTCAGCTTGCCTCAAAAACTAGGGCTTCTTGAAAACTAACCCTCCAATCACTTCCAGAACTTGGTCATTGACTCTACACCATTAGAACAACATATTTAGTTGATCCAAACTCAAAAACATGCCCCTCATTAAGGCAGATCTTCTTCTGCTACACCCTAGCCTCCATCTTCAAGCACTTTTCCCTTTGACAACTTGGTGTACACCTTGATATTCTTCCTTCCTGCACATTAGTTGGTTAAATCTGTATGATACATGTTATTAATGATCCATTTCATAGGTCACAGCAGCATTCTACCTTGAAATGGATCAATCATCCATGAAAATCACCAAAAATAGTGAAAAATCTGCACTTTTTTTAGGACAGTCAGCAATATAATGCAAAGAACTGATTATAAACATGTATCAGATCATTCAAGAGGTTAATTGAAAGTAAATACATGTTCTTGAACCATCCAATTGATTATAAATTCAAAAGGAATCAATAGATCATCAAAAAGACTCAAGAAAATGCAAGAAAACTATGTTTTTTCACTATTTTCTGTAGCAGTCCGTACAGTCACTTCTCCAAATGCCCAACCTCCATAAAAATGACCATTTTGGGGTTATATAACCACCCCCCAACTGATCCAACTGATTGGAATTGATTACAATGCATAATTACCTCTAAAACACCTAAAACTCATTTTCCCGCCTAAACTAAAATTTAAAAATTTGAAATTACAAACTAGAGATTTATTAAAATCTATCACCTAAAAACCATTGGATATTCACTATCCAAGTTTATTTGACCTATTTAAGCATAATATCATTAATCAAAACCCCTAGAACCTAATTTTCCCTTACATTGCATTTTTAATCCAAATTCCTTATCAGGAACCTTGAAACTTTGAACATTCTCATTACACTCATTCAACCCAAATGCCATTATAGGCTCCAATACATCATAATTGATGCTTTGACATGATTGGAAGGTCCTCTTGACCCTTGCACTCTCCTGGTTCTTGACATGATCCTTGAAGGCCCTGGGTGCTCCTGCACCAGTCATTGTCCCTTTGTTTCCATCCATGGGAACTTTCCTTGTGGGTCGTTGTCCCTCTATTGTTGTCTGTGGGAACTTTCCTTGCGAGCCGTCATCCCTCCATTACCGTCCATGGGAACTTTCCCTATGGGATGTCATCCCTCTATTGCCATTCGTGGGAAATTTCCTTGTGGGTTGCCATCCCTCTGTTGCCATCCATGGGAACTTTCATTGTAGGCTATCATCCCTCCATTGCCATTCATGGGAAATTTCCTTGCGAGCCATAGTCCCTTTATTGTCATCCATGGGAACTTTCCTTGTGGACCATTGTCCTCCATTGCCATCCATGGGAACTTTCCCTATAGGTCATCATCCTTCCACAACTTTCTGTCATCCACCATCCCTTTGTCATTTGTCACTCGTCTATCCGTCGTCCACTCATTGTCCATCATCTGCCCACCGCCTGATGTCTATTTTTCGCTATCCATCCATTGTGTGCCACCCACCGCCTGTTGCTCGTCATCCACTGTCCTTCTAAACTAGGGGAAACCCGCGCCCTTGAGCCTGCATTTATGTTTATGGTCCAAATGAGCTCCAAATATAAATATTATGATCTTTTAAAGATGCATGGGTGGATCTGACAAGGATTTTGTAGAATTTGATTAACATTTACCTTGATTTGCATATGAAAGCACTTATTGCACTTCATGTATGTAAGATTCATGGAACCTACCGTGGGTCCATTGGGGAGGCCCACTGAGGAAGTTGAACAAGGTAAATCACATAGCTCTTGTCACCATTCATTTTATGCCCACCTTTCCTCATAGCACCCATCAATAGAGCTGGCATTAGAAGGAGGCCTATTTCAAGGAAGTTAGTGAAAAAACTACAAAGGATAACCTTCAAAGGAACAAGAAGGAGATATTTTATTATCCACCCAATGATGATGATGGTTAGGAGTTGTCCATCTAGATCAAGAGTGGTATATCTACTTCTCAGAAACACCAATCTATAAAAATGATGCACTTAATTGGTTGAAAGATACTACAAATGCACCAACAAGAATGTAACTTTTGAACAATTTTAGCTACAACAAAAGAACAATCAGCTAGAAGACAAAATTGCTACAATGACAGGCCACTAAAAGACAAAAGCTATATTTTAAATTTTTTAATATTGTGGGGTAGGTGAAACCCTAGTGTAAAGAAAATCTGAGCCACACAATGCAAATTAATCTTAGCTAGTCATTTGGGCTTTGGAAATCTTCAGCAATAGAAAATAGCATTGCATGATCTTATGGATGTTCTCTTTGATTTTGCTCATCTTGGATGCATGGTTCTACTTCCATGTTAGTTTTATTTTTAGTTTCTTGAGTGGATGTGATAATGGAAATTGTTGTTATGGTATTTGATGAGCTTTTAGCCCATACTTTTGGCATTTGTTGATGACAAGTTGTTGTGGAAAGTTAGCCTAGGCTTCTTTCTTTAATTGTTGCAACTTTGTTCAATTGCATGTTCATGATGTGCATGTGCAATCTGAAAATTAGTAGACCTTAGAAGATTGCACTGATTTTTGTGTAACTGTAGGTTCCTCTTGGCCAAGAAAAACTCAGTTTGGAAAATTTTTTCTACTGTAGTAGCCTCCATTGTTGTTGTTTATTCATAGCTTAGGATTTAGAACAACTTTATCAACCCTTTCCCTTTTGCTATTTCTTTTAGTCCTTGGTTAGAGTAGGATCTCAAGCATCATCATGAAGCTTAATCAAATGAATTTGATGAGTTTTAGTTTGTTTTTTTTAGTGGAAAATCACTATTCATTCACTTATGACACTTTGAAACTACATTATAGACCCAATTTCCCACGCTTTGTAACTCATATGTAAGACTGCCTTGTGTTAACAGCAAAACACATTAACCACTGAGATATTCCAAGCATGTCATGACCTGACACCGGAGAGACCTTGAGGTAGTAATCTGGAACATGTTTGTAGATTTCTACCTTTCAAGAGAGTTAGCATACTTGTGTGTTGCCTATGTTGAGAAGTAGTAAAAAAACCCATCAACAATTATCAGGCATCACCTCCAAGTCCTTTTCAACAAAATTATTTCTCAAACCAACCTGAATGTTTTGGAGGTTGGAAAAAACCTCCATACTTTCCCCAATGGACACAACAATATCCACATGCTCCACAATCATGGAAAGCATGGAGAGCACCATCACCAACATACCCACAATATCAATCATTTCCTCCATATCTGCCACCTTCAATAGTAAATCCCTATTAGCAATCCCAACAACTCTTACCACATGTTCCATCATCATCTAGTCAACCATCTAGTTCACCTCAACTGTTGAAAGTAACACCTATGCCCACACAACTAGTACCCAATCCAAATAATAAGGTGGTTCAACTAGTTTACAACAATGAGGAGGAAAGATACTTGATTTATCTTGTGAATACACTAGAAATTGATGGTGTACAACTAAGATCAAGAAAGAGTATTCAAAGGCCAACTATCGCTAAGGTAGAAGATCCTCCAATATAACTAGAAGAAGAACAACCAAGGCCCCCATTTCTTGATAGGATTCAAGAACAACCAAAACAACAAGAAACATCTCAATCAGGTTTTGATTTTATGAATGAGTTACGTAATGTTAACATTCAAAGTCATCTATTGTAGGCCATTCAAGATGTTCTAGTGTATATGAGAGCAATCAAAGAACTATGTGGGAGAAAACAACAGAAGAAACAAGACCCCTAGATAGTCCAAGTCATTGGACATATTACAGATTTGATGTTGGGAAATATTTATGTTCCTAAGTACGCAAATCTTGGGAGCCCAATGATAAAGGTAGGTATTGGTGATATAGTTATTCTAGATACAGTTGTGGATTAGGAGAATCCATAAATGTAATGACAAATGAGAGTAAGGAGAGACTAGCCCTTCAAGGACTAATACGTACTCCAAGGATCTTGAAAATGGCGGATTGTTCCCTTGTAAAACTAGAAGGTATGATTGAAGATATGATTATTTCTATTGAGTCTTGGGAATATCCCATGAATTTTATGATTTTACAACCAAAAATTAAGCTGGGGGGTACCCCTTAATTTTAGGCATACCTTGGTTAGTTGTAGCTAATGCTTTTATTAATTATAGGTCCAACAATAGGGTATGTGCAGGATCATGATGGACCAAAAAGTGGCGATATGATGGGTATGTGTAGGGTATGCAGCTGATGACTTTTTTTTACACAAAATTGATGAAATGAAAAGATTTTTTAAAGGAGATTCTCAGCTTTCCACCAATATAAATTATGCTTTACTTTGAATTTAATAAATAATTATTATTCATTTTCTATTTTAATTATGACTAAAGTTTTGATTGATAGGTTGATTGAAAAAAATCTATAGCTTTCAAATGACATCACATTTTTTGAATTCGAAACATGTGTCACATTCTATGCTTCGTATACTATAGGATTAAAAAAAAATGAATTTCATAAAGTTTTGACCAAGTTAAGGTGGTCAGACATACGAGTTTTTATACTTTTTAAAAGTTGTAATAAAAAATTCATAATTAATTATTTACTTGAAAAAATTTACAAAATAATATGCATCACATCGGAACATGATTCCTCTACCTATATCTAAAATCTTATAAAAAAATATTATCATTTTATTGTGGTTAGGGTGGTTAGACAAACACCTACGTATGTTTTACCTGAAACTTAAGTACTACTGCATTGAAATTTCAAATTTTCACCAAATAGAATTAAAAAAAAAAAAAAACCTAGTAGTTTAGAAACTAAATTCAATTTGCTACAAATTCTATTCTTACATATTTTTGAAATAATATAGATAACTTATTCAAATTTTTACGTCAAGTTGCTTAACTCTGATTTTTTTGAATTTTTTGCCACATAAGGGCCTATTTTTTCCGTGATGATCCTGCACATACCCAACATGGTGATTTCAAATGGAGAAAAAATGAAGCAAATGACACTATAACCTCTAGCACAACCTTTATTGGAAATAGAGGATCCATTATGGATCATTAGTGATTTAGATGAATCTTTACCTATTTTGACAATTGATCAAAGTAGGGAATTTGAAGAAATTTCATAAGACAATATTCATAATAATTTCTCACAAAATTATCATTTGGTTGATTATGTTTTAGAGAGAATGATTTTTCCTTCAGGTATAAGTGACAATTTCCCATCTGAAAATTTTCCATTAGTTAGTAATTTACAATCTATTCAACATTTCATTACTTTGCATCAGTTATTACCATACACTTGTATATATAGTCCATTTTTAGTATCTGGGAATTTTGATCTATCCTCATCCATTTCCCAATTGCTTGCTCTAAATACTCCTATCCAGTCTTAGGCTATGAATTTTTTAGCAGGAAAAATGCTTAACATAAACCCCAACTTGAGTTTCTCACAGTTAGAAGACCTCATTGCTATGTTGCATTCCCATAAAAATGCCTTTTCTTGGGATTACCAAGGCATGAGAGGAATACACCCTACCACTTGCACACTTCATATATATATAGAGGAAGGAAGTTGACCTATAAGGAAACCCTAGAGAAGATTGAACCATTTCCTACAAGAAATCGTTAAAGATGAACTTCAAAAGTTAATTAACATAGGATTTATCTATTCTATCTCTGATAGCCAATGGGTTTCACCACTTGTGGTAGTTCCGAAAAAGAATGGAAAGTGGCAAATATGTGTAGAATATATAGAGCCCTTAATAAGGCTTCCAAGAAAGACCATTTCTCACTTCCCTTTATTGATTGGGTCTTAGATATACCCTTACTAGGAAGAAGTTCTTTTCCTTCCTTGAAAAATTCATTAGTTATAATCAAATCCATATAGCCCTGAAAGACCAAGAAAAGACCACCTTTACTCACCTGTGGGGTACATTTTCTTATAATGTATTACCTTTTGGGTTATGTAATGCTCATGCTACCTTCTAATAGTTTGTCTTGAGTATTTTTGTAGATTTGATTCATTGATTGTGTGGAAGTGTACATGGATGATTTTACTATTTATGGAGACATGTATGAGGAAGCAAAGGAAAATATATAAAAGGTTCTTAAAAGATGCATTGATACTAATATTTCTTTGAGTCATGAAAAATGTCACATCTTAATGATTGAAGGTATTTTCTAGGACATTATATTTCTGCAAAAGGAATTGAGGTAGACCCCAAAAAGGTAAAGATAATTCAAGACTTACCTATGCCTACTTCTCAAAAATATGTTCGTAGATTTTTGGGTCATGCTAGATATTATAGATTTTTGATTCAAACTTTTAGTAAAATTTCCTCACCTCATTTTCTTTTGCTAGGTAAAGATGTTTATTTCTTGTGGACACTAGAATGTCAACAATATTTTGAAGAAATCAAAGGGAAGCTTATAACTACACCATTTCTATGAGGACCTAATTGGGAGTTGTTGTTTCACATCCATATCGATTCTTTAGACAATTCCATGATGGGAGTTGTACTTATACAAAAGGAGTATTTTCTCTTTTATTCTCGATTTATTATATCAGTAAGAATTTTATTGGTATAGAGGTAAATTACACTATAATTGAAAAGGATTTTTTGGTTGTAGTCTATGCAGTAAACAAATTTTTCCATTATATAACTAGGTATAAAGTCTTTGTACATATGGATCATTCTACTATTAGTTTTTTGATGAATAAGCCAGTTGTTACGTGATTAGTGATTCAGTGGTTGCTCTTGTTGTAGGAATTTGATATCACTATTCCTAACAAGACAAGACATGAAAACATTATTGCTGATTTTCTATCCAAGTTGCAGTGTAATAATGAACCAATTCCTATGGATGATGCCTTTCTTGATGAATATATTTTTTCTATTTCTATAAAAATCCTATGGTTTGTCAATATTGCTAATTATCTTGTCACATGTAGGTTTCCACCCCACTTTTCTCCAAGAGAATGATGGAATCTTATAGTACTTAGTGGAAAATATAGTTGGATTAATGGTTTTCTCTTTCATACTAAAATTGATAATATCATGTGTCAATGTGTTGTAGAGGAGGATGTCCTTGACATACTTCACTCATGCCATTCTAAGCCTTGTGGATGCCACTTTGCAACACAAAGAACTGCTAATAAAGTTTTGATTGGAGGATACTATTGGCCAATGATCTATAAGGACTATAAAAGGTTTATTCATCATTGTTATAAGTGTCACTGTATGGACTGACCCACATGCTCCGATGAGATGACCTTACACCCATAGTTGTCAATTGAACCATTTAAGAAATGGGGTTTGGATTTTGTTGGGCCCATTAATCCTCCTTCTAGGAATAAAGAGTATATCTTGGTCTGTTTTGATTATGTCACTAAGTGGGTAGAAGTAGTAGCTTTGAAACATGCTAGAGACACTAAAGTTGCTAACTTCTTATATTCTAAGATTTTTACTAGGTATGGTGTACCAAGAGAAATTGTTACAGACTAGGGAGTTCAATTCACCTCTAATTTAGTTGCAACATTGGTTCAGGAATATGAAATCAAACACTGAAAATCTTCCTTGTACTATCCACAAGCCAATGGGCAAGTGTAAGTGACCAATCAAGAGTTGGAGAATATGCTCACAAAGACTATAGCCTTATGCAAGGAAGATTGGATAGATAGTCTTCTTGAGGCATTTTTGGCCTACTAAACAACTTGGAAGATGACCACTGGGTTGACACCATATGAACTTGTTTATGGAAAAAGGGTTGTTTTGCTAATCGAATTTGAAGTTCAGACTCTTCATACTACCCTTCAACTAGGGATGAATCTTAGAAAATCCCAGAAGGAAAGGATCATTCAACTCCATTCCTTAGATGAAATGCATGAAGAAGCCCTTTTTCATGTAGAGGTGGTGCAAAAATAGAGAGCACAATGGCTTGATCGTTTCATTCGGCCACAAACATTCCAACCTGGGGACTGTGTGTTGCTCTATGACTCTTGATTCTAGGACTTCATAGGGAAATTTCACACTTGATGGCTTAGTCCCTATGAGATTAAATTTTTTTATGATAATTGTGTTGTTAAGTTGTGCACTGTGGATTCAAAGTGTATGGCTCTTCTTGTCAATGGGAATCATTTGAAGCTATACAAACGACCCCTTTCAAAAGAAACTTTTTCTTATACTATGGCGAAGGAACTCACTCTTCTTCCTGTCACCTCTTTGAAATAAACTAATATAAAAAAAGTAATAAATTATCCAATAAAAAAAACCTTCAGGCATTGTTGGCCAGTTAAAACTTGAAAACTAGATTTTGATGCGTGTTAATTGCTAAATAAACTTATAGGTGAAAACTGGTTTTCTAATGCCTCTAAGTGGTGGTAGGGTGAAAACTGGGATATTGATGATCTATCATCATAAAAAAAATATACAAATAATAAAAAAAGAAGAAGAATAGTAAACAACTTCCTGTCACTTTTCTACTAGGACTTCTTGGGGGTTTGATATTCTTTCCACTACCTATTCTATGGTGCAACAAGATTGATCATTGCTCATTACATCAAGAGGTATATTTTTGTCTCTCTACTCCTTTTTTTATCCTTTTTCCTTTGTCCTTTATCATCATGTTGTTTCAATTTCTTTTTCGCATGAGCTTTCCAACTTTACCAGGAATTGCTTCTTGTCATGCTCGAGACATGAACTTCCGCTTAATTGATCTGGTTGTCATGTTTTTTCATGAGCTTCTCTTCTAATGGTTACAATCATCCTATGAACAAAAACTTTATTGTTTTTATTCTAGCTATCGCTTCCTATATCTATCACCCGTATTCATTGGATTGCTTCTTTTGTCCACCTACCAATTGTCATTTCTTCATCCATCTTCCATTTTTCATCCTTCATCCTCTATGGAATGCATCATTTTCGAAATCCATGGTATATATGTCTCACGTAGCATCAGTCTCCTCTACTATCCTTTCCAAGATGTGCTATCATTTCTAATATTTCTTTCCAATTGTTCATTACTCATCATCGGCCTTCATCTATGCAGCTAGCTCAACTCCACATTGTCTTTCGTACTTCTATCGATATTGGTAAATTTGAAAGTTTTAATTTTCCTTTTGCATAGTCATGGATGGATCCTCATTAATTTGGGGGGATGTTATCACCTTGTTTAAAAATAATTCCAGTTGTCACTTCATGACATCAAGGAAAATTCAAATCTTACCTCACCATATACTTTGCAGTAAATTCGCTCATACCCCACCATCATTTTAGCTTCTAACCACCATTGCTACTATTCATAAAATTTTACCACTATAACATTTTTGGCATTTATTGTTACTGTTGCAAGTTCTATAGATTTCTTACTATTTCTATTTCCTAGCATACCATGGCTAATGATTGAAGATCTTGTTATGAACCTACTTCAATGGAGGAGCTAAGAGCTTGTAAGAATAAAGAAATTTATGAAGTGTTCATACAATCCCAATGGGATGTTTATTTCAAGAAGTTGTGAGGGTTTGATGGTAAGTAGGTCTCTATGAGGGTGTTTGTGGAAATGGTTCACAGTCAAGGAACAAAATTGGCTTCTTTTCCCAAAATTTGGAGGGGTGTGGCTAATTTTATAATTTAGTACATTACTTATGAAGGATAGTATGTGTATGTTGATGCTCAACACTTTAGGTTAATGTTGCATTCACGATGGGATCAACTAGTGAATGTACCTTATTTCCTTCATTGTTCTCTGCACTGTATGAGTAGGGAAGTTTAGAAAGGGAAGAATAATTCATTATCCCACCATACTTTAATTATATTGTTAATTATCCATTCCCTAAAAATGCTCTCTCCCCTAAGTGATTGGGACTCATTAGTTAATATAAATCAGGACACTAGTTTTGAAGCTTCCGAAGACTCTTCAGAAGATTTTGATGAAGAAGTTCCTGGAACACCCAAAGAAGGTTCTGAGGAAAACAATGACTTTGGAGTGAACCTTAGTCCTTCCAAAAGGAAATCCCTTAAAGAGTCATCTACAAATTCCCTAAGTGTGACTCCCAAGGAAACTAGGGCCTCGAGTGCTAAATCTTCCAAAGCTTTATATGTTGAAGGTTCATCTTCCAAACCTATTAAAAGGAAACAAACCCTTTATGCAGATTTTGAAAAAGATTCATCTCCTAAACCTTCCTGTGATAGGAAGGGAAAAGAGAAATTAAAGGCTTCAACCAGCCCTATAAACAAATTGGAGGATCTAGCTAATGTTGTGAGTCATATGGGTAGTCCAAAAGAAAAAGACTTTGACTCAGATCTCAAAGTTTTATTTGAAGTCAAAGAAATAGGGTAAGGGAAACATAAAACATAGGCATTCAAAGAGAAAAAGGGTACAAAAATAAAAATAAAAGAGGTCTCCCATTTCTAAGCCAAACATTGCTGATATAGATCAAGAACCCAAGAGTCCGATTGCTAAAAATTCCCCTATTGATGAGCCCTTGGATGAATAGGAAGAAAATGTTCCATTTGAACCTTTATGTCCATCTCTAATAGCTTAGAATATTGAAGATCAACTAGAACAAATTAGTGTAGAGCCAAAATAGAACAAGTTAGTGTAGAGCCAAAAAGAAAAAAACAAGTAGACACTATGAGGGAACAAGAGAAATTTGAAAATTCACCCCTTCTTGATACACAAATCAGTGAAGGAATTCTAATGTTAATTGAGTATGTGGCAATGGAACAAAATGTTGGCAGGACACCTTCCCAAGGTAATCAAGAGATAAATGAAGAGAATAAGGATTAGGAACTTGGGGTGAATTAGCAAGAGGAAATCTGGACTTTGAAGGATGAGCTTGCTTGGATAAAAGAAGAAAGTCATTATATCCAAACCCAACTATAGGAAGCTTAGTATGTTAAGCAACCACAAGCCTCTAATATTAACAACCTTAAAGAGGAATTTGCACAAACACTTCAGGATAGAGAACTTCATATGCTCATCAGTGAGCATGAGCAATAGGTTCAAGATTTGAAGCAGCAGTGGGCTATAAAGATTAAAGGCACTTTGTAGACATTACTTGGTTGAGTCAAGGATTAAAAAGAAGCTGATGGATATCATAGAAAAATGTGCATCTGCACATACAAAAGTTGAAGAATTCTTGAAGGAAGTACCAGCCTACAAGGGTGATGCAAACACACTATTTTTGTTCATTGCATGAAGTGGCCAGATGCCACATAAAGGATAAAATATGAAATGGAGTCAATTGAGTCTTAGATAGCTTATGCATTAAAAGCTTATGATCCAACATTAGACATAAATGATAAGACTTGGACTGATATAGTGGACTTGCATGATAGATTCTTCACTTTGTAGATTCAAAAGGAAGATATTATCAAGAATCTTGTGAAGCTAAGGGACTTGGTAAAATCAAAGCACAAACCAATCTCAAGTGCCCAAGTTGCTAGTTCTGAAAAAGTAAATCAAGGATAAATCTTACACTCAATACTATAGAAGAAGGAGAAGACACATTGATAGAGCAAGAGT
>VDFB02198346.1:0-21162 GCA_007258455.2 Sequoia sempervirens | reverse complement strand
GACCTAAAGCAAGAATATTGTGATCTTATTATGATGCTGAGCAGGGTTGGTGGTTGCCCACAGTCCTATATTTTTGAGCCTTGGATGTTTTATTACATCAACCTGGTGTTGGAAGGCAAGGATTATGTCAATTGGGCTGAGATGATTAGTGACAATATACATGAGCAGCTCCTGAGCCTAAGGAGGACTAAAACGTTTTACATGAGCTCCTATCTCATTTACATGTTGGCACGGATGACGAGGTACAGGGGGATTTCTTACAAGGAACCCATCGGTTGTGGCTCCCACCAGTTCAAAATCCATGAGGCGTGTACACAGTTACACCTGTCGAGCACAACCTACTACAAGCGTGTCAACGATTCATTCACCATGTACATCACGAGGCTGCTTCAGGAGAGGTTGCATCACAGAATCTCTAGAGATGCCCAGGAGCTAATTGAGAGGTATGGGTGCTCGTTTATACAGTTTCCAAGATTTTCATACATTAGGCTGCAAGGATTTTCTTCATACCCATATAGCCTTTTTCCAAGTACCCAACACAACAGATGTGTCAATGCTTAGAGATAGCCAGACAGCTTCTGCTAAAATTTTGACAAAATCCAGAAGAAAAAGAAGAAAGGGGGGATAGAGTTTCCAATTGTGATGGGCAACTCGGATGAGGTGTGTCCTTCGATACAGGCAGCTAGAGAAGCTGAGAGTGAGCTTCAATTTTATCACTTCTCATATCATACAAGCCGACAACACTATGACCCGCACCATAACATCAACTGGGTGTTGTCGGAGGAGTTTAAACATAAGGCCACCATAGAAGACTATTGGGCTGATGCAGTGGATGAGATTGAAGTGAGGAAAAGGATGTTCTCTAGGTTGCCGATTACTCTGATCAGGGAGTGTGAGGTAGTTCCGGTTCCGGATCAGGTTAATGAGGATATGGATGTTGTTCATCCAGACTATGCAGCTGTTCGGGACACTCCACTTCCGCCTATTGATTGGTCAGAGCCCGAGGTTGCTGATTTGGATACTCTTTCCATCCCGGTTATGACATTCACCAGGGCTTGGGTTGATAGACGGGTGAACAGATTGAAGAGTAGGTCAATTGCCTTGACTTACAATATGATGGGAGATCACAGGACGCCCACCACAGGAAGGAAGAAACAGATCACAAGAGGACCAGAGTCCAGAAAGAAAGAGTTAGTTCAGCCAGAACCTCCACGGATTACAGTTGCAGCACCCTTGGAGACACATTCTCCAAGCATACAGGAGGTGTCTTTGTTTGCTGATCAGAGGATTGCAGTGAATCAGGTACCAGAGATACAGGATGATATCCAGCCTCCACGGAGGGAGTCAATTGGCCAGAGTGCCAATGTACCTGTTAGGATTGATCAGCTTGATGATGAGGGGACTATTACTGACCCTCAGTTTCAGCAGGAGATAGAGGTGGCCATGAATGATGGCGATGATGATGATATAGTATCAGGCGATACTCAGCCACTTGAGGACGGTGAGCCTCGCCAGAATGAAGAAGAAGTTGAACAGGTTAGAGAAGTCGAGGCACAGGAGCAGCAGCCCTTCGATATACTATATGAGGTGCCCGACTGGCTTAAAGATAGAATGAGAAGAAGCCCTAGTGAGGAGATTGATCCAGCGGTTGAAATGGAAGAGTTCTTGAACCGGATCAGTGCACCTCCACCGAAGAAGGCAAGAAAATTTTCGAAGATCTCCACGGATGAGGCATATTCTGTGACTCTTCTACTGCTGTCCCACGAGCCGAGGTGACCGGAATGAAGCAGCTCCAGTAACTATGTGGTCACCACTCTTGACTTGGGATGCCCTACTGGTGCTCGGATTGTTGAGGAGTGTGATAACTCCTTCCTTGCCCTCAAGGATAGATTGTTCAAAAAAGAAGGAAAATATAAGAAGTTGAAACGAGAACACAGGGCCTTGATTGGATACGTTCAGCAGTTGTCTCGTTCTCGAGGGCAGGATGTACCAGTGATAGAGCCTCCGGCAGATATTCCTAGAGAGTCGATCAGCGGCTTAGTAGAGCTGGGGAGGATGGCACAGGGAGGGCAGGACAAATGTGGGCCCGCAGTGGAGTTCCGTACTGAGGACAGAGAAAATCTTCATGGAGGACTCGACCTTTTGCTTTTCTTGGAAGTTATGGGCCTCTTGGCTCTATTTCGGACACTTTGATGGGATGGCGGATTCGCTTGGGCGAGCCCCTGGTATACTGTGGAGAGGGTGGATCCAAAAGGCCTTGTTGCCGAGGTATGTGCCATTGGTGCAGTTGCTGATTGATGGAGGGGTGGCTGGCTCCAGGGCGGAATGGACTCCGGATGGAGTGATTTCCTCTCTTCCTGGGTGGGTATTCTTCGGCTTACTCAGCAGGGCGCGGGCTTCTTCTGATGCAGCACAGCAGATTCAGCCAGGTACATACAAGGCACAGCTGACGATGGAGTTCAGAACACCTTCTGGCGCTATATTTGTTAGGAATGGCTGGAGTCCAGATGAGATACCTTTGATAATTGAGGGGTTTGCTGGTTCCCTTCTTCGCAGATGTTGCGGTCTTTGTACAGGATGACTTTGAGAATATTGCTACATTCTCCACTTTGATCCAGAACACGCAGGACTCATTAGCTGCTTGGAGAAAATCTTGTACGAGGCACGAGCATTCAGTCACGGTGTTAGAGTTTCAGTTGGATTGTGTTCCGCCTATTTCAGTTCATGAGGTTGAGGCTGTACTTAGCAGATTTGTTGAGTTGGCAGTCAAAGAGAAGGCCAATGGGAACACGCTACTGGACGAGGATCTTCTAGAAGACTGAGCATTTATTACATTTGCTATTTTGGGAGTGAGTGGGAATCTTTGATTCATTTAATGTACTACTCCCTATTCTGGCAGTTTTTAGGGTTAGGGCTGAGGTGGCACGATTCTGGCCACTCTATTGATTGTAACCCTAGCCGTCCTTTGGGACTTGGCTAGCTATAAAAGGGGGAGTCCCCCTCATTTGTAACATAGTTAGACAGTTAGAAAGTTAGAATCAGAGTAGACATTGAGAGAGCTTTAGAGCTAGATAGTGTAGTATTGTAGAGCATTTTGCATAATTTGGAGAAGAGAGAAAGTTTTCCCTTTGAAAACTTTTGAAGAGACTGTTGTGTAACACATTTTATGATAATAGATCTTTTCATTGATGATGGAATTCGTCTTGTCATGAAATGCTAGCAAGGTTTCTTCTTCCTTTCGTATCCAAGTAGATTAAATTCATGCAAGTAGCTTACTTCGGTGTGTGGTGTTTTATTGAGATAGCTTCGCTTTATTCCATACCACTAGCGGCTTGTTGATGATAAGTCTGCCTTGCGTGGTCAACTAGACATTATCTTGTGTTTAACTTCGGTTATGGCTTACATACTTATATGCGTTGTTCTGATGGTGTATGTATGTTAAACTATAACTTGAATACCTTTTGCTATCCCCTTTGAAGATTGCACCGATTTTATTGAGGCTTTCCGACGGAGGCTAGGTGAAATCCGGTTGAAGTCTATTGAGACGAAGCCCCACATACCCTGCATTTAGAATAGAATATAAATTTCTTAGGCCCTTTCCCCTTTACTTTCCGCACTTTCTTATTAGTTTTAGGAGAGAGATTAAATTGCCAAATCATACACGAAAGAATTCCCCTTCAAAATCATACATTAGCTGCTGACTGCAAGAAATCTGGACAATTGTGTAAGTCCCCTCGTACGAACACAGCAATACACATCAACCAAACTGGGTCTATTCGCACTAAAGGAACCTTGGAGTTGAACATGCGAACTTTCTCGCAATCTTAGCGCATGGAATACTTTGATCAAGAGAGAACGGAGCAGCCCCAAACTATTTTGTTCTTGCTGTTTGGTATGGTCACAAACCGCACTCAAGTTCTAGATAATCTTGTCAACAATTCTAGTTCATTAATTACTTTAGTTGAGGTTATTTATCCTATGGATGCTACTGCAACAAATAAAATTTACAATGCTACTCTTTGACCTATTTACTATATACAATCTAAAAGCTCTGATTGTAAAAAGATCTGATCAAACTACTTATTTATATTATTGTAGCTCACTCTAATTACTCTGAAAATCACATCATTTCATTGCATACTGTAATGTCCCCTCTCTAGGTGTAGTTGAATTGATATTATTTTTATTAAATGCCATGTTTTTAAGTTAAATTTAATATTTAACTTAGTGTAATTAAAATAATTTTAAAAGAAGACATAAGGTGTGTTTTTTTTTAAAAAGGGGTAAAGTGAATATTTTAAATTGTAGGGTCAAAAAGGGAGACATAAGAATTAAAAATTAAAAGAAAATGGCGTTTTTCAAGAATTGGATGAGGGAGTTACGGATAGTGAGCAAAAAGTGAGTTTTGGGCACATTTTTGAGAGGCAAGGAATTTTTTGGGAAGTGAATGTTATGCTGCTGGAATTCCCAGAACTTCATGGAAACGCAAACTTTCATGAGGAATATCATCTTTGGAGTTGGAAAATGCTTCCTGGGTGATTGCTGACAGTCATATCCTATGGCTGTGCTGGTATTTAATTGGTGGTATCAGAGGTTATTGTTTTTTTTATGTTTTCAGAGTTTAAGAGTAGTCTTTACTGTGGAACAATATCCACAATAAACAAACTGTACTCTTCATAACAAATTCTGCTTTAGTAAGGCCATACACTTTCATTGAAGAAGTCATTGAAATTTGAGAAGCCATATTAAATTTTAAAAGAAGGCCATATGGCTTGAGTGGTAAATCCGCCGTACAAGCCAAATGAAAAATTTCATATGCAGAGACTTTGTCGTGGATTTCCCAAGGTGACGTGGGTTGTGGTCAAAGCAGCTTATAGGTTTATGTTGACAAAATACCATACCTTTGTGCCGTACAAGTGACTTATGGGTCGCGAGATATAGATATGAAGGCTTGTGGTTATTTTGGTTGCCAGTCTTTCTAACACCAAACGCCAATGTGGGAAGTGAAAATCAAAAATAGTGAGGGTCACAGTCAAAGTTTAAGAGTGTATTAGTCGCTGCATTATCCATACCCCAGGTTGAAGCTGCCATACAAGTTTTCTACCGCCATACAATATGACATTTCTGTATATCTCAGAGGTTGCCATACATTTATGGGAGGCTGCCGTACACATTTTGGTTGCTAGTCGATTTTATTAGTTTGGTCTGTACCTTGCTGAAAGAGCTGTACCAGGTGGAGGAGGAATTATCTAGTTTTCAAAATGCATTCACAGGTCAGAAACTGAGTTTAATATTATGTGCAAATTTGTTACCATCTGTTGAACAAATTTCCTGTTGTATATATGCCTGTAATTTTTATACTCTTTACTGTTAAAAGGAGTTTGTTGTTAAACCTGAAACTAGGAGTTATATTTAATGGTACGGTTGTGACTATCTACATTTCAACTTCTGGAAACAAAGAAAAAAACATTTATTCAATTCTGAAAATCTGCAACTGTTTGATGAAATGCCTGAGATGAACAATTGGTGAAATTGCAAAAAATTAGTGTCAAAAATTGGGTGTGGAATTTTTTAGAACTGGGGTGCATATTACACATACCGTTTCCGTTGCAGGTGTACCAGTTCTTGCAAAATCATACTCTTCAAAACTCTCAAAAATTCTGCCAAACCATTTCAACCATACTCTTTCAGAAAATAGAAACATGTTTATAACCTGCAACTTAATATTTTTAACCTTGAAAGCAGCCAATTTTGTGTCACTGTACCTCATAACTTCTTCCTTTGGTAAATTTGTGAAGAATAAACCACAGTCACCATGTAGCATCTGAAACATATGGAAAAGACCACTTATCAAACCTTCCAATATTGCTAAATATAGAATTTTGGTTATAAGAGCCTGTACAAAAGCAAAGAAGTGGCCATACCGCACTAGCCTTGTGAATATCATCTTTGACTTCATCAGTGGCTGTGCGACCCAGTGCAATCTGCAACACTTTGTTTGATCCCAGAAAGAACCTGCCATGTGTATTAAATATAGTAACAATATTTTAGTATTAAATAATTCTATTTTTCTACAATCATATCATACATCATCCACTAACCATAATGGAAAATGTATGAATTGTTGGCAACCAATTTTGCATGGCTCCAAAATTGCACTTTGTGCCCTTTTGTTGCCCTGCTCCCTTGTTTGGCCCTTCATAAATAATCAATATAAAAAAACATCAATGTATACATTTTAAAATTTTGTGCCTCCTGTTGAGTGTCTAATCCCTCTAAGTCTTTGTTTTGTGCCATGAGTTGCAAATTTCTATATTTGAGGAATTTGAGATCTCTAAGCAGTTCATTGCGGACTTTCAGAGGGTCCAATGCAGGCATGTAACTGTTGCTTATTCCACCTTCTGCTTTGTTGTCAGGGTACTTCCCCTTCATGCAAATTGCTAATTAGTAATTACCTTCCAACTTCCACCCCACATGTCCATTTGTTTACTTGGTGATGGCAGAGCCGAATTTTTTAGTCTGAAGAGTTCTTCACAATGGATTAGATGGACTTGGAGGCAAATCATGGTTCTGTATTTGCTCAATTTAAAAGCCTCTACACCATCTTTATTGGAATTTCTCCGTCACAGAGGACTGTGGCTCCATGAACAGTGAGCACAGGTGGTTGTGATCAATAGCCAAGAGGGTTTTCGTTTTCTGATTTCGATACCAAGAAGGTTTTCATTATCTGGTCAAAACATGAACACCTAGAGCTCAAATTTGAGAAAGGGGTTTTGGCAACAAAACAATGGATGATCCTCTTCTTTGCCCAGATCTTTTCTTTTATAATCACCTTTTGCTATTTTTAGCCCTCCTTTAGAACTCTCTAGAATTACTTTTTCTTTTTAATTTAATATTTCAATTGCCCCTTTGTCCTAGCAACACTTTTTATCATCTTAGACCTTGTTTTGTTAACACTTTATAATATCACTTTTAGGTACTTTATAAATTAATAATAAAACATTAGTTTTTTTTTTATAAAATTAATTTTTAGACAACTAAAATTAAATTATTAAATTATTTCCTTAGCTCAAAAAAGAGGAAATGACAAAACATAACATGATCTGAATGCATATGGACAAGACAGAAACAAATTTCCAAGCACTAACATACTAACATATAGTAAAACATGTTGCATTGAAACTAAGAGTATTAGAATTAGAACTTAGTATCTCACACACATAATGATAAATTTCAAGCTCTTAGGAATTAACTACAGTAAACTTCAAATATTGCAGTCGTGACGATACTAAGAGAGTCTCTGTCCTTTCTTGTCTTCCCAAAGCCAACTTAGTTAACAGCATGAAAACACAACTGCAGTGCAGTTTAGCAGTGTAATATAACAGATCAAGCCATAGCAAATAGGAGAGATCAATGGTAAGTATAACTATGCAGTTTCTTGTTTTTCCCACTGAAATTTCTATCATCACTACTAATTAAAATTCAATTTCTGCGATCTCATCCACCAAATTTATCAACTAAACTCACATCTCTTTCACCAAATTTATCAAGTTATCAACTGACATCACACCCAGCAACTTCACACAGTAGCCAATACAAGATATTTCATATTTATCGAGGACCATATTGAAACCACATAAAAAATAACAATCAGAAAAAGAAAAAATTTAATAAATTATATGTTCCTCTTCAAGGTTTACAACAATTCTGAGCTCATTGCTGAGACATTCTTTTTTTAAATTTAATAGTCTGTTGTGCCTGTTTTCACTTTTTATATTTATTATTTTAATATTATATAATACATTGTTATTTTATGTTGCATCCATTTCAGATTTCCAAAGTCAAGATGGATACATTCAGAATTTCAGAGTTAATACTGATTTTGATTTGGAGAATGAAATTGATGAGAAATCAGTTGTGGGCAGCCAAAGACAAACCCCAAGCAGAACAACAGAGAGTTCAACTGCAAGTGTATTGAAATTTAATTGGCCTTCAAAGTTGTTGGCACAATATGCCAAAAGGCCATTTAACAAGAAAAATCCTTTACAGCAATTTGCAACAATAGTCAACAGACTCAACACAAATAAAGTATCTGATTCAAGTGCAAGTCAGAAATGGAAATGTAACAATTGCCCAGTGAGTTGGAATGGCAGCATGACAAGAACAACTGCACACTTTTTGCATGCCCCTGATAAAGGAGTTGGGCCTAGTGATCTGAGATGATCAAATTAATTTCTTGTATGCCAGAAGGTTTAGGTAAACCACCTTCATTTCCGTCATTTGAGATGAATGCAATGGATGAGGGGAAACAGAAAGCCATGGCATCACAGGATATGTTTAAATGTGCAAGGGATGGAGGCTGCAAAGGAGGCCATTGCCAATTTCTCTTTTGGTAATGGCATTCCTTTCCATGTTGGTCAATCTCCTTTGTACAAGTAAAGGCTAGCCAAGGAAAGCAAAGTTGGCCATAGTTATGTGAGTCCTAGCAAGACTTACCTGTGAACCATTCTCTTGGAAAAAAAGATGATTCCAAGGTTAACATGTTGATGGAAGAGAGGAAGCCCAAATGGATGACATATGGCTGCAGCATATCATGGACGAATGGAAAGATGCTAGAGATTAGAGACTCATAACATCATAGTTTCATGCATTGATGGACCTTACTTCTTGCAAGCAATTGATTGCTCAAGAAAATGCAACAATAGAGTTTCAGTTTCAAGTCCTACAAGAGGCCATTGAGGAGGTTGGTCTTCACAATGTAGTGCAAGTGATTACTGATGCAGAAAATGTTTATAGGACAATAAGTATGTTGATTCAATCTACATATAAGCACATCATCTACTAGACCCCTTGTTTGGGTGCATGCTATGGACAATGCACTCAAAGACGTTGGAAACATAGGGTGAATGAAATGAGTGGTACTGGATGCAAGGGAGATGCAAATGTTCATTTGCAACCACCACACTTCATTGGCTTTGTTTCAGACATTTGCAAAGAAATAATTCCTCAAACCAGTTAAGACTTGATTTGCTTCCTATTTCATTCTATTACAGAGGATGCTTGAGTTGCAAGAGCCATTGCAACTTGTGGTTATCACACAGGATTGGAACAGGTGGAAGGAGTCAAAGACTAAGTAGGAAATGAGGGTGAAAAGACTGTGATTAGTGATACTTTTTGGTCAACTGTGAAATACATCACATCTTTTCTACAACCTGTTTTTACTGTCGTCAAATTTGAGGATCCAAATAGTCCTAGTCTTGGAGGAATCTATGAGTGCATTGATAGCATGGTTTGCCAAATGAAGGCCACCATTTGTGAGGAAGACCCCACCTTAGAGTTGTACAACAAGCATATTCACCCCATAATCCAAAAAATGTGAAAGAAGCTGAACACCCCTTTACACATGGTTGCATATGCTTTGAATCCAAAATGGTATGTGGAAAGAGTTGGTAGAATCATTCTTATTAATGATAACAAGTTGAGGAATAGCCTCATGAAGAAATTCAAAAAAATGTGTAGTTTAGAGGAAGTTTCATTTGAGCAATTTTGCAGCCTCGGGTTCATCCTTCCAGCCACTTAGAGTGAAGACATAATTAATATAGCCTATCGGCTATTTACTTTCTGAGTATATATTTAAATTTTAAGGCTTTCACTTGGTGAAAATTTAATTGGGCCACCCTTTCCTTAATTCATATTATTTTGAATCAGAATTTATATTTCTCTTATTTTCTGGCCAATTTTGTGGCTATGGTGCACTTCTTATTTGGTGTATTTTATATATACTATTTCTATCCCTTTTTTCTAAATTTACTAAGCAAGTTCCTAATTCCCTTTCTCCTTCATTCAAGTGCGAATTTTCTCCAAGAGCAGATTGCGAATTTCTCTAAGTGCAGATTTAGGGTTCAAGGAAGGGCAGATTATTACTTGTTTTGCATCTAAAGTTGGTGCTGAATATTGGCCTTGTGATTGGCCTCATTGTAAAGAGAATTGTTGCCACTATTTATATATATAAGAGAGATCTTTGTTGCTGGGTTTTTCTCCCTCAAGAGGAGGGTTTTCCCAGGGTATCTGCTATGTTATTGTGTCTGATTTTGAATTAATTTCTGTGCATACAATCTGATCATTAAAATTTAACATGGTATCAGAGCGGGTTTGAGAAGATCGTGATCAAATTTACAGCAATACTCTTTTCTCTTCATCTTAATTCTTTGTCTATCTCTACATCAATCAAGATGGTGAACGGATTGAAGATCGAAGATAGACTTGAGGGAGCGTCAAACTACACTTCATGGAGGTTTAGAATCATGCTCACATTGGAGGAGAATGATTTGGCAGAGTTTGTGGAGACCAAAGTTCCCGAACCTAAAGAGGAAGAAGAGAAGTTACAATGGAAGAAGAAAGACATCAAGGCGAAGAAGTTGTTGGTTGATTCCGTCAAGGATCACATTGTTCCAATTGTCTCCAAGTTGAAGACTGCAAGGGAGATGTTCAAGACATTGGAGGAAATGTACGAAATCAACAACACCAGCTGGGCACTTGCCTTGAAGCAACAACTTCATCATGTTAAGATGGCAGAAGGAGAATTTGTCATCACCTACTTCATGAAGATTTCCAATTTGAGAGATCAGCTCTCTACCATTGGTCATATTGTTGATGACAAGGATTTGACCATGTTGGCTCTTAATGGTCTTCCTTCATCTTGGGAGTCTTACATTCAAGGAATCAGCGCGAGATCGAAACTTCCCAAGTTTGATTGTTTGAGGGCGGACTGTATTCAAGAAGAGTCTAGGTTGGCTGTGAGAGGTATTGGTCGAAGCTCTACAAATGAAGACATTCATGTTCTTTCCGCTCAATCATCAGAGAAGAAAGGAAAAAGAGGAAAGAAAGGATACTTCAAGAGGAATAGAGATAAGGGGTCAGATGGTGCTCCCGCATTCAAGAAGAAGTGGGACCTCTCCCAAGTCCAATGCTTTCGTTGTGACAAGTTTGGTCACTATGCAAAGGATTGCCCAACCAGGCCTAATCAGCATGCTTCATTTGCGGATATGAATAAGTTCTCTCCTTAGAAGGATTCTAGGGAATGTCTATTCGAAGTCATGGGCCTGTGTTCAAGCCGTGAAAGTTGTGTGATGTTCTGTGCTCAAGAGCAGCGTATCTTGCATCCATTAGAATATTTAAAGAGATAAGTATTCTTTGTTTGTTAAGTTATATCTTTTATTTGGATCTTGTAATTAGTAAAGAGAGATAGTGGTTTCTCTTGAATTGTGTTCTCTAGCGTAAGATCCTTTGAAGACTTCATTTATTGCTAGTCTTTTCATGTTGGTTGTGAAGATTTCTGAGTGTGACTCTAAAATAAAAAGAGAATTGAAAGTTCGATGGTGATTGGTCACATCGATATCATTCTCTAATGCATGATCTGTGATAGAGCCTTGAACTCTTGGAGAGAGTTGGTTCTACATGCTAACTACATAATGCATTTAAGAAATATGTAGTTGTGCAGATTGTTTTTTTGTTGTGCTGAGTTTGGCACTCTCGAGAGGAGTAAAAGATGGAAGAAAGAGTTATATCAAAATTATATAAAGATAAGTTTCTTGAGCCCTTCATTTTGATTTTTTGATATATTTCTCTTTAGGCTGATTTATTTATTCATGTTTTATTATTATTCATAAATTCTTATGTGTTCATGCTATAACCTGAGATAGTAAACCTTGTATGATTCTAGTCTTGATATTTCTTTGGATAGTTATAAATTGTTAGTAATCTCTCTCTAAAATGCTTTGTGAACAGCTAGAAGCAAGAAGGTGATGAGAGATTGCTTAGCGATAAAAAGCTTGTGGCATCTTATGAGGAAGTCATTCCGACCAAAGAAATGATCAAACGTGAAATCACAACTTGCAGTCATTGGACTAAGTTGATGGCTAGAGGGAGTTCACTTCCAGAAGAGGGAGTTCACTTCCATAAGTCTTCTTTGCAATCTCTGAAGCCCGAGGAGGATCAGAGGAGTTTGTAACTCTAGCGAGAAGAAGTGAAGATATACTTTGTGTATTACTGCAGAGAGCTAGGTGCTAAATCCTTAAGAGGATCCCTTCAATTTCTTTGAGATCAAAATTGCTCAAGATTGTCATTTGGATTTGACATTGGTAGCTCCGCAAACCTATTTAGAATAGTGTGATCTGGGATGAGGTCGAGGAGGACTATCTTGAACTCTCTACAGTACCAGAGGTGTGCATTGGAAAACATTTTATCCAGGCAAAGCATTGTAGGTAATCTTGGGCTGATGAGGTCAAAGGTTGATGAAAGTACTTAAAGATTGAGGAGGGGAGCTTGCTGAGCCTGAAGAAGATGGTAATCTTGTTGCAGCGAAGCATATCCTGAGATACTTGCGTGGAACAGTTGGATATGGATTGAGATATTCTTCAGGTTGGATCTACTATGATATCCTTGTGTAGCAGGAAGCAATCATCTGTAGCATTGAGTACAGCTGAGGCAAAGTATATTGCAGCTTGTATGGCAGCTCGGGAAGTAGTGTGGCTTCGTAAGCTCCTTGTAGGATTATTTGGGCAATCAATGGAGCCCACTATCATTCATTGTGATAATCAGAGTTACATGAAGCTATCTGTCAATCTTGTGTTCCATGATAGAACCAAGCATGTTGAGATCAAGTACCACTACATGAGAGATATGGTACTGCGGAAGGCTGTACAGTTGAGGTACATCAGCACTGATGAGCAGACGGCAGATATTCTCACCAAGCCTCGCTGGGATAAATTTTGTGTACTTCGAGATAAGCTTGGTATGGTGGAGGAAAATCGACCGGCCGAGAGTCTACGGTATCGGTGAGCTTTGTTTGTGAGTTCTGCTGCATTGAGAGAAGTTGAGGTGAAATCCTTGTTAATGCATTTTTTCCTCACGAGGCCAGGAGGAATTTGAGGAGTCGCAACCCTTGTTAATGCATTTTTCTTTTGAGATTTGAGGGTAAGCCCTTGTTTCCACCCTGAGTTGGAGTCATGGTGGATGTCATGTGTGTCATAGCAGCATAAATCGTTTGGGGAATAAATCGGCAAACCAAAAGTTCAGGATTTTTTGAAAAAATCGGGAATAAATCGGGAAAAAATCGGGAAAAAATCGGATATACAAAAAACTGCAAAAAATTGAAGAAAAACAGTCAGAAAGTAGTTTTTTTTTAAATTTAATGGCATTTCCATAGCATACAGACATTGAGAGCAAATAAAATATAGAGTTCAATCCATGAATTATAGAAAATAGATTTTCTTTGCTTATACTCATATCGCTGATCAGTGATTAGTCTGATTACATTGCACAAAACATACTACAACTGCATAAATATCAGATTGTGACAGTTGTCAAAATGTCTATTACAATATAGTTTGTGACTTTGTACAAAGTAAACCTATAAACTAAGTACAAAGTTCCAAAAAATTCAATTGTAGCAAATGACGTGCTATAGGGCAGAAGCTCCTGCTCCCGATGTTGAAGCTGTTAGGTGACCGGTTGCCCGCCGAGCTTCTTCAAGTAGATCATCAGGCACGCTGGCCTCCTCCAAGATATCTACATCTTCAGGCGCAATACAATATTCAAATTCATCATCAGATGCAGCAATCCACTCAGACTCAGGATCAATCTCATCGAGATCAATTGGGGCATCTTCCTCAATAGTACCTGTTTTTGCCCATGTAGAAATTAGTCTTTTCTCTACAAGTGAAAAACACAATGACAACAATTGAAATTGATTGCAAGTGTATTAAAAGTCTCACCTTGAGCTTTCTTTAGCTTCAGGCGGAGGTTGTGGTGAACAAACACTAAGTCATTCATCCGTTTTTGTGTTAAGCGGTTGCGTTTTTTGGAATGTATGTGTTCAAAAACACTCCAATTACGCTCACAAGCGGATGAGCTGCATGGCTGGGTCAAAATGCGTATTGCCATCCACCTTAGATTTTTGCATTCGTTGCCAAAAAAATCCCACCATTGAGCTGAAAGTTCAAAGAACATTATATGGAGATGAGTGTCATGTAAGAATATCTTAAAATCTAAGATACATTTAATGATCATGTGACATGAAAAATCAAAAGATTATCAAAATTTTATAGTCTACTTGGTTGGAAGGTCTTTCGGCCTTCCACGGCAACCCTAGAAGAGAGAAAACCCCTTCCTTGCCTGTACAATTGCAACTCTGACATAGCTTCATGCAATCGTTCTTGGTCTGGAAACATTTTGTCCATGCACTTTAACAATCCTTGTGTGATCTCAGCATCAATTTGTCTGAATGAAGAGTTGTAGAACAATGATGGATTGAGAAAGTATCCTGCAGCATGGAGAGGGGAGTGCATCTGTCCATCCCATCTCCTATCTATTATGTCCCACAATGGCATATACCTATCCCTGTCATTTTCCAGCCTACCCCTCATCACCTCCTTGGCCCTATCCATGGCCTCATACAAGTATCCCATGGGGGATTTATCCCCGTCCACTAGCCTCAAGACTTTTACTAGAGGCTCCGAAAATGATACAACTTGTTCAGCCACATTCCAAAAACTAGTAGAATACATGTAATCTGCAATTGCCATGCCATTTGTTTGATTACCAAAGCCAGACTCCATCCACTCTCTTGAAACAAACATTCGTTTCAAATTCATTTTTTGTTGACAAAGAGTCTGTAGTGCAAGAAAATGTGTTGCAAATCTTGTCACCCCTGGACGAACTAGGTCCTTGCCCTCTATGAAAGACCGCATCATACTCAAAACCCTTGTGTGATTATAAATATATTTGGTAACAGAGCGAGCCTTGTGCAGTATCTCCTTAACCCATTCAATTTTCCCAATGTCCTCTAGGGTTAGATCAATGCAATGTGCTGCACATGGGGTAAAAAACATGGAGGGGTATTTTTCTATCAAAAGTCTCCCAGCAGCAACACAAGCAGCAGGATTGTCTGTGATAAATTGAACCACATTTTCTGGCCCCACTTCCATGACTACCGAGTCATACATATCAAACAATGCAGCTGCAGATTTCATTGTATTTGATGCATCTACAGAGCTCAAAAAAACAGTGCCAAGATCAGAAGAGACAAGGAAGTTGATGAGGGTTCGGTTCCTTCTATCTGTCCATCCGTCTGACATAATGGTGCACCCACTATTAGTCCACTCTGATCGATGCTCTTTAAGAACATCTTTGACATCACTTACTGCCTCATTGAGCATACTAGTCCTCAATGTTTGATAAGATGGGGCTCGAAACCCAAGACCTACAGCTGCAAGAGCATCAACCATAGCTTGCCAATATGGAGATCTGGCAGCATGGAATGGCAAGCTCGAGGAGTACCAAAAATTTGCAATGGCCTTCTTCGCTTGATCGTGGACATTCTTCCTCCATCCTGTACTCTACAAAGTGGTTTGTGATCCTGGTGTAGTACGAGGTTGGAAGAAAGCATCAATGTTTCCTCCACCTG
The DNA here is from genome assembly GCA_007258455.2 of Sequoia sempervirens. Lineage (NCBI taxonomy): Eukaryota > Viridiplantae > Streptophyta > Pinopsida > Cupressales > Cupressaceae > Sequoia > Sequoia sempervirens. The sequence continues at coordinate 5,696 of VDFB02198346.1, read as the reverse complement.
TGTTTGGGCCATGTGCTGTAGAAGGTGTTGATCCGGATTCCCTACAACTCCCATGCCCACCCGCCTCCTCATCCAAGTTATTCCTCTTTACACTTGCAGAATTAGAACCTGTTTCAACTCTAGTTCTTGCTTTTTTGGCCTTATTCTCAGCGATACCATAAAGAGCTTGTTTCGCCTGATATGTGACATCTGCAGGGCATTTTGTGCAAACGGTGGTGTTATTACCTGGTTCTTTTGACAAATGCCATTTGAACCGATAAATTCCACCACCGACGTCATCCTGGCACCAATTGCATTTAACCTTTGCACTACCATCAATTGGTGTGCAATGTGTCCATGCAAAGTCTTTCGGACGCGGCATTGTGATCACTGATCAAGAATGAAATCTGCAAAAGCATTTTATTTCACTCGTAAGATAAAATTGAAATTTGATAAAATTTAAAATAACCAGCTATGTCAGAGTAAGAATTAATTAAAATTAATTAATGATATTTTTAAAATAATTAACTAGAAAATAACAATATAGTAATTTGAAAATATGGTAAATATTTTTAAAATAATATAACAATCATGATTATTATAAAATATAACAATCATGATTATTATAAAATAATAATTGCATTTTAAAATTATATTTTATACAATAATTTTAAAATAAAAATAAAGCAATATTATTTAAAATTTTAAAATTTAAATAGTAAATAATAATAAAAAATTAAAATAAATAAATAAACTTATTTAAAAATAATACAATATTTTTTAGTATTATACTATATAATATTATTAGTATTTTTTTTTAATTTTCAAATTCAATATTAAATATTATACTAAAAAAAATTAAACTGTATATAAAAAATTATAGTAAATTAAAAAAATACAGTTATTCAAAATCTAACTCAAAACCCTAAGGCCTAAACAATACTAAATTAAATTATTTATAATTTTATTCAAAGTTCTAAAGATTTAGGGAAAAAATTCGTGAAAAATTCGTGAAAATGCATGAAAAATTCTTGAAAATGCATGAAAAATTCTTGAAAATGCATGAAAAATGCGTAAAAATGCATAAAAATTCAGGCCTACCTCCCGTGCGTGTGAACTTTGAAGAAGAAATGAAGAAAGGGCGTCGATTTTTTTGTTCCAGTCGGCCTCTGTCCGTCGCGTTTTCTGTTCCGTCCGCGTTTTCCAGCAACATACGAATTTCGGGCAACTTTTAGGGCTTTTTATGTCCGCGTGAATCTAATGTTAGGTGGAGTGGCCCGAGGGTTTAAAAGCGGGGGTTCTCAGTTAAAAGCAGCGTTTTAAGCGGCGTTTAAAACACCAATCGTTGACTTAAGTCGCGTTTACCTAAAAATCGAGGAAAAATCGTCCGGCCCTGCCGAGATTTATTAAAATCGCGATGTCGGGTTTAATGTGATTTATACTTCTTTGATATTATTGACTCATGACATATATTTGTACTTGTGTTTCACCCTCGAGAGAGTCATGGTGAAAGTCGCGTTGAGGTGGCAACATCAAAGTGATGAACCACCTATTACTTTTACCATAGTATGGTTGTATACATTATAGTTGACCCGTCATCGGCGGGGGCGGCCATGCTCCGCGTTAAGAACGATGACTAGCTGCTTCCGACCCGGGACGCTTGACAGCGGTGAGCATCGGTGGGGCGACGCCAGCAACGCTGGCGAGTTCCACCGGCAGGGGAACCGTTGGCCATTGCGCCGGCGGCTTTAGGTTCCATCCTTCCGACCACAGTGAAGACGCCAAGTCCAGCCATAGCCTATAGGCTATTTATTTATATGTGATATTTAATGTGAAGGGGCGCTTCACTTGGCAACAATGTAATTTCTAAAAGGGCCGACCTTCCTTGTAATTCACATATTTTAATTGTAATTATATTTCTCTATTTTGGCTGACCTTGTACATGAAGAGGTGTGACCTCTCTCTCATTGTGTATTTATACAAGGTCATTTCCATCCTTTCAATCATCAAGCAAGTTCAATTCTCTCCTTCATTCAAGTGCGAATTTTCTCCAAGAGCAGATTGCGAATTTCTCTAAGTGCAGATTTAGGGTTCAAGGAAGGGCAGATTATTATCTGTTTTGCATCTAAAGTTGGTGCTGAATATTGGCCTTGTGATTGGCCTCATTGTCAAGAGAATTGTTGCCACTATTTATATATATAAGAGAGATCTTTGTTGCTGGGTTTTTCTCCCTCAAGAGGAGGGTTTTCCCAGGGTATCTGCTGTGTTATTGTGTCTGATTTTGAATTAATTTCTGTACATACAATCTGATCATTAAAATTTAGCTTTATCATTGATCAAAGTTAAGCAGATTAGGTTCACAAAACTAGATGAATACAAACTTCGGCAAGGATTGGCATGCACATTTTGGCACAACCAAAGCCAATTAGTTGGTGGACAATCTATGGACCTCCAAGACCATTGCACACACTTGCCATTCGTCTTCTCTTAGGATTTCTAGTTCATCTACTATTGAGAGGAAATGGTCCACATATAGCTTTATCCACTCTCCAAAGAGGAACACACTTACCTCTGCGAGAGCATAAAAACTTGTTGCAAAATATGGTGCCTTGCACCTGGTTGATCACAAAAGACCTAGGAAAAGGCAAAGCCCAGTGCAAAGGTGGGACGTAGAGCCTTAGGAGCCACAACAACATAATGATGACCACAATGTGCAGATGGGATTGCAGGAAATAGTTCCACTTCCTTTCGACAGTTCCAATGATGAGGAATGTCATAAAAATGCCACTGCAAATGATGACGACTCTGCTTTTTGAGCTTTTTTCTCAAACAAAAACAGCTATGGATATCGTTTTTGGCAATTTAATTGTCATTTTTATGTTGTCACTTGTATAATGAAATTGTAGTTGGTACTTTGAATTTTCAGCTTATAACTTACTTGAATATTTCAGATTGAAATGGATTTCGATTTTCAACTACTATGATGATTCATGAAAATTGTTGATAGTCAAATTATTACAATTTGTCATTCTGATTTATAATTCAACAGTTTGAATTGGACCTTGTCATTGTTTAGTTTAAGTAATGATTATCAATTGGAATTATAAGTTACCCCTGTCTCAAAAACTCAGAGAAACTCTACATTCTTTGATAGAAGGTGTGGCAAAGAGCATGGTATCATCAATAAATCATTGGTGCATAAAGCTTTTCCAATGGAAGAAGTGTAAAGCCCTTTTAAGGATCCTCTTGCACTATGGGATCAAATATACCTTCCTAGGTATTCAACCAAAATAATAAAGATGAAAAGTTTCAACCTAGGCAACTGCTGTCTTAATGTTCTATAATCAGAATTATTCTTTTAACATTGCATCAATTACACAATAGTTGAAACTTAAAAGTGATGAATGCATTAAAAATAAACGCACAGAAAATTACACCTTCAAATCAATTTGTCATTCTCTTCAAAAAACTTACGAGGAAACCTCTACAAATTGTTCACCACAAAAGCAAGGTAAATTATCATTGTATATGATACTTCTGTCTTGCACCTACCATTATACTATTTAGCCAAAAATCTGATCTTCAAAAAGCTTCTTACCTCTCGCAAGAGATGAGTTGGAAGATAAATCTAAATCATTAATGTATATCTACCCTTTATTGAACTCCATTAGCTAAATAAAAGACTTTCCCTTTTAACTGATAGTGAAATGCAGAATAGAATAACTCGAACCACTTCCACCATGTTCAAACTAAACCTGTGTGAAAGTTCTTATCCAAGCTAAAAACTCAACAAAAGAGATAAAGGTAAAGAGGATCCCCTTGCCTTAGCCCCGAGGAGTATTAAAGAAACTCTCTACTGAACTATCGGCAATCACAGAGAAACTAGCTGAGTACCAACATTTGATCTTGGTTCTCCAATCCAAGCTAAACACAAACTTTTCCAAAAAGTGTGGTCCAAGAAATTTCAATCAACTCTATCATAGGCCTTATAGAGATATCCAACTTAAAAAACATGTCTTTCCTCTTGCATGATTGTGGGGAATGGATAAACTAATAATTTGTCTCCCTTTCACAAACCCAATTCTGGGATTTCAACACAATTTCCTATAACTCCTCCCACAAGATCCCAAAATCATTGAATGAAGAAAGCCAAAAAGCCTAAGAGCCTAATCCCCTACCATATCAAACAGGGCAGTTCAAACTTCGTCTTTGGATATAGCACATATGAGCACCTCATTCTCAAAATTAATAATAATGGAAGGGATCTAGCTAATAAAGAGATCTTACTTGTCCACATAGTCCACACTATCAGCAGAGAACATTTTCTCTCGAAAGGAAACCAAGAAAGACTTGAGGATTTGAGGGCCCTCAGTGATACATTTGCCTTCCATCTAAATCTTGGAGATATGATTCCATTGTCTCCTAATTTTACAAACCAAGTGAAAACACTTAGTATTTTTCTCACTCCTAAAGCCAATTGATTCTAGATTTTTTCCTCTAGTAGGTCTCTTCTCATCAATATTATCATTGAGATTAGAGGAGATTACCTTTTCTTCTTCTATGAGAGATGCCAAATCATTGTTAGCTAGAAGAAGAAATTAAATCTCTATCGTTCTTTGCTCCAAACTAGTCATTTCCTTTAACAAATTTTTAAAAACCTAATGATTCCATTATTTGAGTTTGAGCTTGAGATCCTTTAGTTTTTTGCTAAAGATGTAAAAATTCATCCCATAGTAGTTTCTAATGTTCTACTAGAAGGAAGAGACCACCTAGTCAATAGCCAAGTGAGTCAAAGACATTTTCTCCAATCTAAATAGAGTACATTTGGGGAAGTTATATGTACTGATGGTTAGGGATATGGGCCTATGATCAAAGCCCCTTTCCTATAAGACTTCAAAATTGCATATAAATTTACTAACCAAGAAGTAGAAGCCAAGAACCTATCATAGCAAAGATTTCATCTCTTCCCTTCTTCTGTTGGTCTAGGTGAACCATCCTTTTCAAGGACAAATATCCCAAAATGTAGAGTCTCCAATAATAGTAGAAAGGCCCTCTTTGTCATGAGATGGAGATCCACCTTACTTTTCAAATAAATCAAGTCTAGCATTGAAGTCTCCATCAACAATCAGCTTTGCTTCTCCATTAACTTTCAACTTATATCTGATTTGGACCAATAGAGAATATTTTCCTAGATGTGTTGAGGGGTCATAAACATTAATCAAAGGAAGTGCATATTATAAACAAGAGTCCTTATTGAGACTACAAGCCAATGATCCATGGAGACATGTTGAATTCGTGCCTATTCTAGATGATAGCCAAACCACCAATTGAGTCTCTAGGATTTTTGTGCAAAATCCCCCATTTTCCTTGAAATAGAGGCATGTTCTAAAGCTCCTAATCAGAGTAGATTTTGAATTCCTAAATTAAGATAACATTTTAATCAAATTTCTCCAAGAATCTCTAGAGAAGTCATTTCTTGGAGGGGAAGTTCAATCCCTTGATGTTCCAAGGGATGATCAACATCTAGAAGCCTTTGATTTCTTGGTGCTCACCAAATCCTTTTCCAATTGGGTTTTATTGCCAACAATTGTCTCAACAAGGGTTGTTGATTGTAAGTCTATGGTATGCCTTCCAACCTATATTGCCCAAAATCTCCTTTCCTTTTTTCCAATGTTCTTTGGGAAGTAACCTCACTTAAACCTTTTGTCTTGGAGCTA
>VDFB02198345.1:0-12350 GCA_007258455.2 Sequoia sempervirens | reverse complement strand
TGGTAACACTAGGTATTGATTGAAAGGTGGATTTATGATAACGACACTGAATCCAACTTGAGATAGAAGCGGAATGATTGGGTCGAAAAGGATAACTGACTTAAGACGGATAGCAATCTTGAGCCAGTTATGATGATTATGATTAAGGATGAACACCTAGGTCAACTTGGATGACAACTCCAACGGGATTTATATGGACCAAGGGAGATCGGAGATGAAAGCGGATTTAGGACGGATGGGGAGCGTCTTAGGACAGGTGAATGGCTCTTGAAACAAGCAAAAGAGTGTTCAGGATAAATGACCCTTAGAACGAAGTGATGGAGACTTGGAACGGACGTTCAGATGTTTGCTTTAGGATGGTGGATGATCGTGTCGATGTTCGAAATAGAGGGACAAGGGGTGCCAAGTGATAATATAGGCTGGTCAGAAGTCAAGTCTACCACAGTATTAGGACAGGTCCGCCACTACACTAGGACAGGTCCACCACTGCAATAGGACAGATTCGCCACAGTACAAGGACAGGTCCGCCACTGCACTAGGACAGGTCCGCCACTACACAGGGATAGGTCCGCCACAGAACAGGGACAAGTCTGCCACAGGGTTAGGACAGGTCTGCCACAGCACAGGGACAGGTCCGCCAAAGGGTAAGGACAGGTCCGCCACTGCACTAGGACAGGTCCGCCACTGTACAAGGACAGGTCCGCCACAACACACAGACAGACCCGCCACAGGGTTAGGATAGGTCCGCCACAGCACAGGGACAGGTCCGCCAAAGGATGAGTTTAAGCTTGATGTTTTGATGGATGGGTAAGGCAAAGGACCCAAGATATAGCAATCATAAAAGACTTGGCCAAACTGATAATCACTAGTTTTTGCACGAAAAAAGACAATTCAAACAACACAACCCTAAGATTAGTAGAAACGGGTATGGTCAACAAAGTCTTCTACTCTATGATGCACATGGTTGCTAAGGAGTCCTCGATATACACCCGGTACGTGAGGCCCAAACTGTGAACACCAACCCGTTACAAGCGTGAGTCGGGAACCTTAGCGAGATACTAAAGGCTCGGACCAACTCTTTACGTCATCCCGACGCTTCACCAATTACAACGTGGTTGGATTGAGGTACAGCTTTCGCTGCCCCCTTTATATACCCCGCTAGTACGTGTGGTTGGAATCGTCCCTTGGGGTGATGAAATCCCCAAGCAGGTCCCACTAAGAAAGTGAAAAATAGGTGACTCAAAAGGACTTGGAAAGCTACGATTTCTCTTCACCCAGGATCACCAAATGGCGCAAGGGGATTGGATATGTCAAATAGCCTTCCCAAACACGCCAAACAAGGTTTATTGACCCCCTTTAATTAAACTATGTGCCTAATTTACCAAAAGACAATCGGAAAAAACTTAAAATTTTTACCTTCTGGAGGACAGGTCTGCCACTCTGCAAGGACAGATCCGCCACTCTGCAGGGACAGGTCTGCCACTCTGTCAGGATAGGTCCGCCACTACAGGACAGGTCCGCCACAGCAGGACAGGTCCACCACCGGAAGACAGATCCGCCACCCTGTCAGGACAGGTCCGCCACAGCAAGACAGGTCCGCCACAGCAGGACATGTCCGCCACTGCAGGACAGGTCCGCCACAGCAGGACAGGTCTGCCACTCTATCAGGACAGGTCTGCCACTGCTGGACAGATCCACCACTCTGTCAGGACAGGTCTGCCACTCTATAACCTGGACCTTCAAAAATGCAAAAAACAGCAAACATGAAAGAAATAGACCCATTTGTGGGTCCCACTGAGCGTGCCAGAAATATGATCGTTAGAAAATGAGCAGCAAGTAAAAGAGTGCAAATAAACACCAAAACAACCTACACCTCAAGATTAGCCTAAGTTGGAAACAACACAAAGCAAAAGCAACAAAATGGAACTCTATGCCTTGCGTCGAATCGATCCTTTGGTTGGCCCTTCGATCTTTGATGTGTATGCTCCTTGGATGGCAAGTAGATGCAAGCTAAATGATGTTGTGAGGATGAGTGCAAGTGGATAAAAACATGAAAATGGCTAAATATAAGTTGAGAAACAAAATTGCAAGAGTTTGGCTAGCAAAATGATCTCTCCAAAATGAGAGAGAAGAGGGGGTATTTATAGGATTTTTGAGAATTCTTAGGAGAAATGGAGGGTCAAGATTGAGCCACCAAATATCAAGATGTAGGGCTAAGGTGAGTTGAGAACTCATAATCCCTCACATCTTGACATGTGGCATGTGAGATAGCCTTAAAAGGTGAAGTGGACATGAGGTGGAAGGAGAAGTACATGACATGGAGGGGGTACAAAGTACCTTGGGATTGGACAAGATCTCCTCATAAAGGAGGTCTTTGTCCCCATGTGGGTGAGAGGACATGTGAGGAATTAAAAATTCCTCAAATATTCTCATGGGGAGATGAGAAAGAATAAAGAATAAGTGAAGGACATGTGGGAAGAAGTGAAGGAATTAAAAATTCCTTTTGGGTGCCTTGGGGGATTAAATGTGAATTAAAAATTCACATAGGGAAGTGGAGTGGCTTGTCCAAAAGGAGAAAGCCTTTAATAAGGTTGACTCAAGGACACATGCCATAAGTGGGAGGAGGATTAGGTTAGGCTAACCAAATGATTAAGGTTCTGCAAGTACTCAGTTAGATGGACTAATTGTTGTGCAGTTTTGCACACACGCCCCACTGAAAGTAGGGACCCTCTTTTTGCTCTGGCTTTTGGTGTCTTTTGGCCCCTTAACTTTATTGATTTGGTTTCCTTTTGAGGTCCTTAGATGTTCATCTTGCTTGCCCAAGTGATTTCCCCGGGTTGCACTTTGAAAAAACTAAGTTCTAAGCAAAATTCGAGTTTTTACCCCAATCCGGGATTTTTCGGTCTGTCCGGATTTTCCCGGATTCTACTCAAAGTCCAGCTCTGTGCAAAAATCCAGGTTTTTGCCTGCGTCCGGGATTTTCCTGGGTTTCTTCAGTTTTCCGGAATGTGCCAAAAGTTCAGAATTTTATGCCATCCGCGGAAATCCGGTCCACCCGGATTTTTCTGGATTTTCTGCCAGGCTTTGTGCAAATTGAATACTGGATTAAATTGATGAATTTGATGATAAATGCTCAACATCCCATGCTTAATTTGATATATTGCACGATGTTTCGTGCATTTTTGGTTCGTTTTGATGATCTATTGTTGAAATTTTTGTCTTATTCGATAGAATCCTGTCCGGCTGGTTTTTTCCGGATTCTGGTCTGGAGTCTGCCTGACCTGGATTTTCCCAGATTTTCCCCTTGGTCTAGTTTCCTGAAATGGAAATTTTTCTGAAAATGATTTTTTTTTCTTCCAAAAATAAATTTTTTTAAAAATGATCCTCGAAAATGAAAATTTTTGAGATAAAAAATTGAAAATAAAAATTTCCAAAAATAGAAAAAATTCTAAAATGGAAAGTTTCCTTATAAAAATGTAAGTTTTTTAGAAAAGGTCAAAATTTTATTCAAATTTAATTTGAACATGTGGGCTATTAATGATGATATCTGTTTTTCAAGACTAAATAAATATAAAAAGGGGGACTTGCATATGGATTCATGCCAAAGAGGGAAATCTGGACATGTTCAATTCAAATTTTCAAAGTGGGACCTGCCTAAGAATCCATGCCAAAACTGTCTACAGCTGGAAGACTTTTTGGAAACCACGCGAATCTGATCTTGTTGGAGATCGTAGGCCGACATGGATAATATTCATGCATTTAATGCAAATCTTGTCCTATTTTGAAATTTTCCTGGCCGACCTGTTTTGGGGCCAATTATTATTGTAAAATCAAATTGGGCCGACATATTTGGGGTTCTCTATAAATGGCATTTGTGCCTCATTGGTAAAGGGGAGAGATTTTAGGAGTTTGACTAGGCCAGAATTTTGCTAAGTTAGAAGGCCAGAATTGGCAAGTAGTTTTCAGAATTAGCTGTAGGAGATGAGAGACTTGAAATTGTTATGCAATGCTGGAGAAGTAATGCAATTGGATTGTTGATTTGGCAAACTTTGTATTTATTTTCGACAGTTTTTATGGTTTCTTGTTCTTGATTCTCAGATATTAGATGTTAGATGTTAGATTTCAGCTCTTTTACAATAATGATGAAATATTAATAATGTCGATCGATTTCCGGTCCATACTTTTAACAATTTGCTGATTGTAGGTTGCTGTGTAAAGTTAGTCTGGGCCTCACTTCTGTGCTAAGTTCAACTATGAATGCTTGTTTACATTGTGCTAGTAGTTGGGTATGTGAATGAATGTTCAAAGTTTGAAAATCTTTGGATTTCCCTAGAAGATCGCACCATTTCTGTGTAGTTGCAGGTTTTTCCTTGATCAAGCAGAGATCGGTTTTGTTAGGGATCTGTCCATTTGCAGCTTTCATCATTATTGTTATTAATCTTAGGAGTTAGAATATAATAGAACCTTTCTAAACCCTTATCTCTTTTGCTGTTTATTTTGAATCTGGGTTAGTTTTAGGGTTGAAAGCATCACCATATTGTTGCATCTGATGAAAATTCACTTCCAGCATTGTTCATTTGTAAGGCCCCTTGTGATTACTAGCATTTTCACATTTTATCTGAGTTGTTTATGCATTGTCATGACCTGACACCTGAGAGACCTTGGGGTGATTTTCAACAATTTATTGTTGAAGATTATCTTTCAAGAGAGATAAAATGTCATTTTCTGTCTGAGTTGTTGCTGTGCAGAAAACACCATCAACACTAATGACTTATAAGAAGCAAGTGGGAGATTATGGAGGATGTGACCTTAATGATGGTTAAGAGTGTGCACATGCTAACCCCTGTTAATTAGAAGAAGATGAAGTAATTAAGATGTATTAGGGACCAACTTGCAAAAGTTGGAGGATGTGACCATGAGAGAGAAAAGAGGAATTAAAAATGAATTTTTAATTTAAAAGGGGGATATGACTAAATTAAATAAAAGGGTATATTTATTTAATTTAGAGGAGGAAAAGGGGTAAAGTGTTTATTAAATTAAATACTTTAGGACCCTTATGTAAGATGCAAGGTATTAATTAAACAAATGGTTTAATTAATATTGACAGAGGGGATGAGCAATCGGATATATAAGAAGACGCGTTTGATCATATGGAAGTGATCAAATTGGACGTCTACACCTTCATTTATTTGAATAGTTGTTGTGTGATTTAACATCATCTTATTTCTTTATTTGCAGTGACTCAGAAAGTGCAATAAGAAAGCATTATAGGAAGCGCTTGAAAAGATTAAATCAAGTATGTACTTTGGTTTCTTAGTGTAAGATACCTTTTAAAGTTTTTCGAATTTTCTTATGTGAATCTAGAAAATATTATTTGTGTGTATAATTTGTATGTTAATGTTTTTTGTGGTTTGTATTGTATACATTAAGAATTTACTAGGCCCTATCTTTTTATGCAACCTTTGACCATCCATTGGGCATCATGCTCCTGAAACTCTGCCCCTTTGTGATATGAATTTCCTCCTTCAAAAAGCTACCCCTTCATCTCATTGTTCGCTCTTAATGATGGCCTCCGTTATCTTGCAATATTTTGTAGTTTTCATGGACAAATCCATGAGCCTCAAGCCTATTTTATGTACTTTATGTTTTGGACAGTCATAGTTAAAGTGACTGTGTTTTGTATAAAAGATTGTCCCATCTTGAGTCTTTTACCATTTATAACCTACCATTTACTACTTTCATCTGTGTTTGAATTGGCATAAGTGACTGCCCCTTTTCTTATTATCCTTCCCTTTCAACATTCATAAGTCATGAACTAGTACAGTGCTTTCAGTCATTAATTTGCTACACCTTATTTGTGTCATGATTTGTTGCTCATTAACTCTGAGAATGCTGCTCATTCGTCATAAATTTGCTGCTCGTTAATGTCATAATTTCTACACTTATTATGGCATCTTTGCTACACTTTTACAATCATTAAATGCTGCTCACTAAATCAATGATTTTCTCCACCTTTTACAGTCATCTTTGTTGCACTTTCATGCCATAATTTCTGCTCATTGACCTTGACTTTTGCTGCATTTATTATGGCATCCTTTCTACACTTTTGATTGAGTTTTTCCTGCAATATTTTCTTCTCATTTCTATCATTAATTGCTGCTCATTAAATGAATGATTTGCTGCACCTTTTACAGTCATCTTTGTTGATAATCTATCCATTTCTTGGATTGTTATTTATTCTCATGAACTTTATGCCCTCTATGACTATGATCCCTTGGTGTTCATGACAGTATACTGCCCTCTTCACAGGTAGGTTTGCATTATATCACAGTCATTTGGCCTTTGTCATTGGCTTCAAGACAATGATACATTGAGAGCCAAAAGACCCTATAGAGAACAGTGGCATTGTCATTCATTATTTTGCAGCCTTATTAACAGAGCTCATGGCTGCCTTTTAATTATGAAAGCTCTTTCAAATTGTTTCCATTCATCTGCCTCTTGTCCTTCAAAAATATTCTTTCAAAACTCCCATCCCTTTCAATCATTGATGTTGTTTTGAATAGTGGTTGTCGCCTTCTCAAACTTCCAGCCAATGAGCTTGAGACTGTCATATATCATGGATTGTTTTCCTTTGCCATACTTAAGGTCTTCATCTCAAAATATGACTGCTCCTCATTCCCTTTGAACATTGACTGCCTTTTCAATTGGCTTCTCTTTGAGGTGACTGTCCCTTTGTATGTTCATTTGTCTTTGGCTGTTACATATTTATCATGTTGACTGTCTTTTATACATTATGATTGTGATCTATACCTGAGACCTTTAAATCCTCTTGATATTCATTACATTCAAACCCCTGCTATCCTTCTTGTTAAACCCCTACTATCCTTCTTGTTAGCGGCTGCCTTGTGTGAATGTTGTTATCCTCTGAGATAGTTGTCCTTATTGTATAGTCACTCTCCTAAAGACTAATGATTGTCTTGCATAATCCATTCTATTGATTTAATATTGGTGCCAATAGTGTTAAAAATTGTGTTAATTTGGTTTTTAATTATCGTAAAAACATAAAATGCTCTTTAGGGCTTAGTTTAGCTTTGTTATGCTTACATGTTAAGTCAAAGTTTGCCAATTAACAATGAAAAAAATCAAAGTCGGCAAGTTTAATTGAATCCTCGAATAAATCTATACAACTTGAATGCGGATGAATTTATTGTTTAATGTTTGATTAGAATGGAGCATTGAATTGAAATTAATAAAATCATGTTTTTTTTTCTATTAGCTCTTTCATTTTTCTAAGCAATGAATATGTGAAAATACATTTTTTTTGTTTTGAGATTTCTCCATAAATATAAGTATCAAAAAATAACTTATGTGTGTTCATTAATGTTAAGATAAAAAATAAGCTAGTACAGGGTTTAAGATAAAATTAAATAGTTTGAGTACACTAAATTTCCATTATTTCAAGCACTCCATCAGTATACTAAATCTGTATGGAATAAATTATATATTTAATAATATATATTATATAGAATGCAATACACAACAATAAATAAAAATATAATTTAAATTTTATATATAATTAAATAGAAAATACTTGTTAAATATTTAACATATTTAATACAAATATATACTTTTAAAATATATTTGATAATTTGCACTATATAAAATTAAAATATAATATAAATAATAAATAAATATATTTAATTTAAATATAAAGTCTATAATATAATATTATACTATAAGTTTAAGTTTCTCTCCCTTCCTTGTGAACTTTACATAACTTAATATATTACTCACTAACATAAAATCGTTATTAATAATTTGTAGTTGTTATAATTATTTATAATATATACTTATATAATATATTGTATTGTATTATTTATAATTAATACTAATATATATTATTTTTATATTATAATTATACATTATTAATAATAATATTATATATTATAAAATAACATATATAATAATTAAATTATTTTATTATGTATTAAATAAAGAAATTTATATATAATATATTAATTATAATATACATTTAATCTTTAATTATGTTATCTCATTATATAATATATATCTTATATTTATAATTACATATTGTTACATAATTTTTAGAAAGAGACATTATAGGATACATTAAGCTTCTAATTACACTTTCAAGGTAAAATTGTTCTTTCTATTATATATATTTATTTATCATTATTTGCTATTTTTTACTTTACCATAATATAAATTGTTAAATATTATTTTAAAATATAGTTATATAAAAAATATATATATTTATTTTAACAATGTTATATATTTAATATTATACGAAGACAAATATGAACAAAAAATATAAAAGATTTATATTTTTTTATCTCTACTCTTTCTCTCTTTGTTTCTATCTACCTCTCCCATTCTCTACGTATATCCTTATATCTCTATATCTCTATCAATTTATCTCACCTTCTATATCTCTCTATCTCCCCCTCTTCCTCTTCATCTATATCTCTATATCTTTCTCTCTATATCTTCTTCTTTATCTCCCTATCTATCTCTATCTTTATCTCTCCCTCTACCTTTCTCTAGATCTATCTTCTTCTCTCCCTTCTATCTTTAGACATGTCTTCCTCTCTCTACACATTCATCTCTATATCCCTCTCTCTCTTCATAGACCTCTATATCTATATTTTCATTTATATCTCTATCTTGTTATCTCTCCATCTCTCTCTACCCCTATATCTCACCCTCTCACCACCTCTTTGTATATATCACTTTCTATCTCTAGATACATTTCCATCTCTCTCTACATATATACTTATCTCTTCTATTTCTCCTCTTTATCTCTTCCTCTCCTCTCCATCTTCTTGTAAATGGATGCATAGTAGATTTGAAGCAACCACTTCTCTTTTCAGACCATTTAGGTGGTTATTGGTTCATTATTAGAATAGATGATTGAGGAAAAAATAATTGACCTTCCCAACATCTTCACACGATAAATGTTGCTCTCTACAAGGTATGCCTTGAGAGATATTTGAACATACTCAAAATCAGAAATCAAAATAGACATAGAAACAACTGATAAAGAATCTTCAACTGGTTTGGCTAAAATCCAAATGCCTAAATCATCTCGAGGGACACTGTCAAATTTGACACACCGTCGTTTAAAAAAATAATTCGTCATAGGACAGGTTTACATGCAAGGATAACTGCTTGTACCCATTGGGAAAATTACATGCACACTAGATGCCTCTACGTTTCCATTTTGTTGTTAGTTTTTGCAACTACAACACCACATTTATTGTTGTTCAAAGAGTGCATTTCTTTAAAAGATACATATAAACTGCTTATTTTATGTTTCAAATTGAAATTAGATATACTATGGATCTATTTCAAATATAAGCTACATTTTTCAAAAAAAATTGTTATATATTTAACTGTCATGTTCATTTCACACATTTGTTTGATCTAATGTTTGTAAAGTGCAACATATAGAACATAGTTCTTATAATTTGTTAATTTATTTTTAATTAATTGCCATAATTTCCTCACTCATTTACATGCTTGAATTATTATGTTGCACTTCTACTTATACGTATATTTCATCTGCTCATGCCAGGTCATGGCTACACATGCAAATACTCCTATACAACCTACCCCCACCATGGCAGTGCATCCAACATTGGTAGTACCTAAGTCATCGTCTACTATTAATAAACTTGCTTCTATTCACAAAACTGTCTAACATCTTGCTACAATAGTATCTAATAGTTGCCACGACATTGTTGACAAACTCAAACTTGCATGTCAGACAACAAGTCCTATCAAAGAATTGGATGTCAAAATGCTTCAAGCCTCAGTGTCAACTTACCAATCCAATTGCACAGAACTAGAGGGTTTGTGCAATTTCCTAAGGGAGCTTAAATATGATCAACACTATAATACTGCTACAGCACCCACGATAATCGCTACGTTCTAGATTTTCCTTGACAGCTTGTAGTTCATTTTAAGTCTTTTTTGTTGTGCCTATGCTATGCCTACTTATGGCTCCAATGTAAAGAAACAAGATAGTCTTCTACAACAACTGTAATACGCACTTTTTTGTTGTGCCTATACTATGCCTACTTATGGCTCCAATGTAAACAAAGAAGATAGACTTCTATAGTCAACTCTAATACTGTTACAAACAAGAAAAAGCAAAAAATTTTCCCTGTATTTTCTTTTCTGGGAAGAGTTTCGATATTATAAATATATTTGTTCACCATGCAAATAAATGGTGTTTTTCCATTTTTCATTCTTTCCAATTAAACTTTACAAAATACTTAGATGCTTGTTTCTATATGAGAGTTGTAGGTATTTTTAAATCTAAAAAACTAACACCTAATATGTCATTAAATATTATTGTGAAATACAAAAATCCAACAAAGTGTTATACTATATAGCTTGCATCAAATTTACCTCATTCACAAACCATTGGTTTGATAAACAACTACATAAGAAATGTGGTCATACACTATGAAGCCTAAGGTTTCCTTCTTTACCTTCCAATTGTGGTTTTCCCCATTAACAACAATTGTACAGTTAAGAAGCACCTTTATTTTACTTGTCATAATAGCCGATTGTAACACTCTCAACTTTCTCGTAGGCACAACACTTGAACTTGCTCTCACCTCCCAAATGGAAACTCTAACTCCAAATGCCATTGATAGAATTCTTGCAGGCATGTTTGATCTTGAGCCTACACTATAGGTTATAGCCATAGATGCTATACAACAGGCTCATTCAACAGATGTTAAATACCGGGTTCAACTCTCTGATGGTGTCTATACCCATCCAACTTTGCTTCCTAGCCAATTCAACAATCTTGTTGTTGAAGAAGCAATGTTCACTGGGTCTATTGTCAACCTTAAAGAATATACATCCAAGGTGTTTGAGAAATACACATATGTCCATTCATTCTCTATTTTAGAATAGTACTCTCCTTCATTGATTTTATTTTCCTAAATAATTTGCAACATTCAATTGCAAGGCTATAATTATCAACAACCTTGAAATGGTCTCAAACAAAGCACTGCCCGTTGGTACTCCAACTCCTCTTCTACAAGCTATATCTCGTTTGCCATCTACTAGCTTGCAGGCCCCAGTTGCTTTACACCAATATGTAAGCTCTACCCAACAACCAACCATACTCCCTTCTGAAATACTCCCCATCAAAACTTTGGCCCCATACTATAAGCATTGGTTCATTGAGGGTAGAGCATTAACAAAGACTCCAATCCATGAGTTTCACAAGGCTGACCGAGAAGGAAAAGTTTTTGGCTTTGACCTCATTGAAAAAGAAGGCTCTAAAATTCATGTCACATGCTTCAATGAACTTGTTGATGAGTTTTACAATGTGGTGCACTCTAATAGTCTATATATTATCTCTAATGGTCGCATTCAAGTTGCTAATAAAAAATACAGTAGCTCAACAAACCCATTTGAAATTTTCCTACAAAAATCGTCAACTATAACTCCTTCACCATGTGTAGACTCCATAATCCCCATGGATATCTTGCATATCAAGAGCATTGATTCCCTATTGTCACTGCCTATTAATTCCCTTGTTGATGTTCTTGGCATTATTTTATTTGTCTCCCGTGCATCAACCATTCGTAAGAGAGATGGCACCGAAACAATCAAGTGTACTGCACAACAATCATAGACATGTCATGCTTGACCATTGATGTTACATTTTGGGGTCGTCATTGTGAATTTGAATGAAAAGAATTATCTGGTTTACCTCTTCTACCAACCCCTCGAATCATTTTGATCAAATCTGGACGTATAACCTCTTGGCATGGAAAAACTCTTGATACTATATTTGCAACTATAATTGTAATAAATCCAAAATTGTTAGAAGCCTCAACGTTGCATGAGTGGTATGCCACTGTAGGGAATGAGACACCTTTCATTTCCCTCTCAATAGATCATCTTTCTTCCACCAAGTTTTCAAATCTAGTTGACATCTATCGAATTACAAATACAAACTCTCATGAAAAAAGAAATGTTTGTGTAATGGCAAGTATATTGAAAATCCACTTGGACAACTTTTATTAACTCTCTTGTCCTCTTATGGTGGGCAATAAGAAATGTAAGAAGGTTGTACAAAAGAGCCCCAATAGCTTTCATTGCCCAAAGTGTTCTAGTGATCTCCCTGGTTGTGATTTTAGCTACATGGTAAAAGTGAATTTGGAGGATGGAACAGGTGTTCTTCTTAAAGCCACTGCATTCGAAGGACCTGCAAATGGCTTGTTCGATGTATCAGCTAAAAATTTCCAACTACTTATGGCAGATCTTGATGCTGCTAAACACGTGTTGGACCAAGTTCTTGG
>VDFB02198344.1:0-65402 GCA_007258455.2 Sequoia sempervirens | reverse complement strand
CCACCACATGATAGTCCAATACAACCTTCACAAGAACCTAAAACCAATCCAACAACCACAACTTTTGATACATCCATCCTTAGAAATCACCCTTTGTCCTCCCATTGTCATCAATCTTGATAATTATGATGATGCAGAGATTGCAAGAATAAAAGAATAAATACACAATAATCTAAACTCTTTATTTTCATCTATAGTGGCCTTAAATGATAAATCCTCTCCATCAAGTGAAGAACCTAGTACCACTCCTAGTTCGGTGCTTTCAATTCTTCCTTTGGATAGTCAACCACCCTCGCATTACACAAAAAATGATTGGGATGTGGATGACTTGTTAGATGGTTGACTAGCATTCACCTAACTATCCTTTTTCTTTTTTTCTTTCTCTTCTTTTTTTTCTCCTTTTGTTTTCCTTTTCATGTGTGTATTGTGTTCCCCCGTATTGTGTGTTTGATGTTCCTTCTCTTTTTACACTTCTTCTATTTGTACCTCTATTATTCTAATCATCATGCCTTTTCTTTTTCTCTTTTTGTTTTGTGTTTTCCTTTTAGGGATGATGCAAAGTGTAGAGACGCCCTATGTCTCTTTCACGTTGACCCAAAAGGTCCTTGTCTTTTTCTCTTTTTATGTTGTGTTTTCCTTTTGGGGATGACACAAAGCACTGAGACCGCAATGTCTCCACGTTGACCCAAAATATTTTTCATTTTCTTGTGTTTTCCTTTTTGGGGATGATGTAAAGCATTGAGACCACAATGTCTCTTCTATGTTGACCTAAAATGGACTTTCTTTTACCTTTTTTTTGCTCTCTTTGTGTCATTCTTCCAGTTCTATACACTTTGGGGAATGACGGAAGTTCCAAGCTCTTTCATAAAAAAATTGTAGAAACGAACATATTGACCCCAAATCCATAGATACCTTATGCATTTGGTGTGCTCTTTTCTAAGGGGGAACTCCCTTTCTTTGTTTTTCATTTTCCTTGACATGATGCAGCCTAACTTCGAAACATATGACTTAACATAGGGCTTTCTGAGCTAGCTCTCATGTCTTATTTTCTTTTTCTTTCTATTTCCTTCGCTACTTTAAAGTAATTGCTCACATAATGATGTGTAGAAATTCCTTTAAAGTGAGGGGCATGCATTACCATAATTCATTTTCATTCTTGGTTCCTAGTGTAGCCTTGTCATTTATATGTTGCCTTTGTCACTTTTTGGATGACATTGGGTATTATGTCCTTTATAATTGTGATCTATCTTAGCATATTACATTCCTATTGGTGACCTAATGCAATGCACTACATCCCCTAAGTTGTGAATATATTATTCTTTGATTGGTCCTCCCTTGGAGACATTAGGAAAAATGTTCCTTAACTAACTGACCTTGCATAAACTTAACAAGACTCTATCGTATGTATCTTAGCTTTTGAGATTTCTCACCCCACACATAGTTAGAAGTTCTATTGCCCTAGAGTGAGTGCAATTGGGCCTTCTCACCCAGTGGATCATCATGTGTTCTACCACCCCAGAGTTAGTATTCATTCTCTTTCTCAAGCAATCAACTGAGATCTAATCCACAATTGGTTGGATTGGCAATCCAAGCTTCATCTGATTCTCAACAATTATGTGTTTCTTTGTTCTTATGTTTAGTTTTCCATGGGATCTTCATCCTAGGGGCTTTATCATCTCTCTTTATCATTGTCATTCCATCTTCCTAACGTAAGTGCATTCAAACCCTCTTCTCGATTGTCATGGATACTTTAGTGTGAGTTTGAAGCAGGTTCTTCCTCTCACTAAAGTGGGGGCTAAATGTGTTGTAGAAAAATGGCCCCTTATCATTTTCATGGCCTTTTAGGTCTTGTTTCATGGTATTTTATTTTATGATGTAAGATGGCTTCAACATGCATATTTAGGTACTAAAATTCAAATAATGACATATTGTGAAGGTGTTTTGAAGTGTTATAAGACATTTCTACATTCTTTTAGACTCTATTCATTACAATTCACCTAAAATTCACCTTTTTACACATCATCAAGTCCTATTTTCAAGTTTTGTAAAGTATTGTAACAAGATTTTATGCTTTTCTAGGCACAACTTCACTATTTATCCCTTTCTTATGACTTATTTGACCCCTTTATGCCCTCATATGCTTTAATTAAGTGTATTTTTGAATATTATCTTGACAAACAACATTAAATACAACATATTTATTTACACTTGTTTTTAGGTCCTAGGTGGGGCCCATTTTCCATGGGTGGCGAATGAGTCCCCCTTGACCCCAAATTAAAATTTTTTAAATTTTCCTTTTGGGATTTTATTCAAAAACACTTAATGTCAGCCTGTGATGAGGTACGAATGGTTAACTAAGGCACAAGTGTGTATAAATAGGAAATTTTCACCTCATTTTACATCTCCTCACTCATTCAAGCATTCATTCACACATCTAAGCATTCAAGCATCTTACAACATCAATTCAAGCAATATTCAAGCACTTTGGAACATCCATTGACAATACTTTAGACTTGCACTATTAACGGTTTGGTGAGTTGACAACATTTGCATGTTATTAGTTTGTCATTCTCTTTCATTTCATTATTTCATTAAATTTTTTATTACCAAAAGTGGGTTTTGACCAAGGAAAACCCCTATTTTCTAACCCTCAACCATTTTCCCCTATTGCACGTGTGTTTGTAGACCTAGGTATGCATATTGAACAAAAATTTTGGTGTTGAAAAGTGGAGAACAAGTCAACTAGGTGCTTCAAGTTAACTTATTCTTATTTCAAACTTGGAGAAGGTTTCTTGTTCGTTTCCCAATGAATTGACTTCAACAAGCCGACAATCAGTGATTTACAGATCTGGCATTGTAGAGTTGCCCCTTGATATTTTAGAAATTTGGGAGAGGATTAATTCGCCACCAATGGTGAATGAGTCCCACCTTAGGATTGAAAATATGAATTTTGTTAGATTCTAGATCCTGACTATTAGAAACTCGTTTTTGATACTTGTTGATGTGTTTTTTATGCACCTCTCAACACAGGCAGTACGTAGGTGCACTACCTCTCTTGAAAGACAATATTCCACAATCAGATTGTAGAAAACTATCCCAAGGTCACTAATGTCAGGCCTTGAAAGTGCTTGGAATCTCTCAGTTGATTTATGTGATTTTCTGGAATCATAAGGCAGTCTTACAGATGAGTTACAAAGCATGGAAGTTGGGTTTGCAAATATAGTTTCAAAGTGCTGAAAGGGAATGAACAGTGGCTATCCACTTAAAATAGCAAGTTGAAACTCATCAAGTTCATCTGATTTAGCTCCATGGTGATGCTTTGGGTCCTACTCTAACCAAGGATTAAAATAAATTACAAAATGAGAAGGGTTAAGAAAGCTATTCTAATCCTAAGCTACGAATGAACAGTAACAATGGTGGATGCTAAAGTAGACAGGCTTCCTAAACTAAGTTTTTCTTGATCAAGAGAAACCTATAGCTACACAAAACCAGTGCAATCTCCTAAGGTCCACTGATTTTCAAATTGCACATGCACATCATGAACATGCAATTGAACTAAGTTGCAACATTGGAATAAAGAAGCATAGGCTAACTTTGCACAACTTGTCATCAACAAGTGCTAAAAGTATGGGCTAAAAGCTCATCAAATACCAAAATAAAAATTTCTATTATCACTTCCATTCAAGAAACTAACATTAAAACTAACATGGAAGGAAAATCCATGCATGCAAGGTAAGAAAAAGCAAAGAAAACATCCATAAAATCATGCAATGTTATCTTGTATTGCTGCAAATGCTTTTTACAATAGCTCTCCAACTCTTACAAATGAGGGGCAAGCCCCTATTCATAGTTTTCCAAAGCCCAAATGAATCGCTAGGATCAATTTGCAATGAATGGTCCAGATTTGATGTCATCTAGTGCCAGTCACTGTAGCAATTTCATCATTTAGCTGATTTCCCTTTTTACTATAGCTGAAACTATTTGAAAGTTGTCTTCTTACTTGATGTGTTTGTAGTGTTCTTCCTTGGATCAAATGAGCCTGTCGATGATTGACATCAATGGATTGGTCGCCCCTAATTTGGGGAGAAAGCTCCTTAGAAATCATCATCATCTGGAAAAGGGTAGGACAACTCCCTCAATGGGCCTCTTCGATAGACCTATGGAAGGCTTCTTGACTCCTACAAACATGAAGTGTCATAAGTGCATTTATACATGAGTTAAGGAAAATTTCATTCAAACCTACAAATTCCTTGTTAGATTTATCCATGCATCATCAAAAGATCTTGATATTCATATTTAGAGCTCATTTGGGCCATAAAAATTAATGTGTGCTTCAAGGGTGCGAGCACCAGAGGGTGGAAAGACAACGGAAAAAAACTAGAAGGAAAATAGTGGATTGAAGCCAAAACAACCAAGAAGAAGGTGGGCTCCTAGATGTTCAAAATAGCCAGGAAGGAGGTGGGCTCTTCGATGTTCAAAATAGCTGGGAAGGAGGCAAGCACCTGGAAATGGCCACGGAGGGCCCGAGTTCTAGAATGTTCCAAATGACCAAAGAGGGATGGACTCTTGAAAATGGCGACGAAGGGGCTGGGCTCCGAAGGCTAGAAGGGAGGTGGTTGTCGGAAGTTCCAAAATGGCCACGAAGAGGCAGAGCCCTGAAAATGGACATGGAGGGGCCGGGCTCAAGAATCCAGAAGGGAGGTGGCCATTGGAAGTTCCAAAACGGCCACGGAGAGGTGGAGCCCCAGAAACAGCCATGGAGGGGCTGGGCTCCAGAAGCTAGAAGGGAGGTGGCTGCCGGATGTTCCAAAATGGCCATGAAGAGGTGGAGCCCTGGAAACGGCCATGGAGAGGCTGAGCTCTAGAGGCTAGAAGGGAGGTGGCCGCCAGAAATTCCAAAATGGCCACGGGGAGGCAGAGCCCCGGAAAAGGCCATGGAGGGGCCGGGCTCTAGAAGCTAGAAGGGAGGTGGCTGCCAGAAGTTCCAAAATGACCACAGAGAGGCAGAGCTCTGAAAATGGCCACGGAGGGGAAGTGTCCCGAAAACGGCCATAGAGGGGCCAGGCTTCAGAGGTCGGGTCACCCTGAGCCAATGGATGTTCCAAACAACAAAAGGGTATGAAGCTCCGAAACCACCGAAACTTAACCGAATGTTGATGAAACTTTGGCAGTTCATTTACGCACTTCAAACAAATACTAGATCCAAAAAAGGGTGACCCAAAAGTCAGAAATGAGGAAATGGGAGTGACGGGGGCCCACAGATCTTTCCAAACAGCCAAGGAGGAAGGGAATTCTGGAGGCATAGTTCCGAAAGCATCAAAACTTAACAGAACATTGACAAAACCTTGGCAGTTCATTTACGCACTTCAAACACATCCTAGATCCAAAAAGGGTGACCCCAAAGTCAAAAATGAGGAAACGGGAGCAACGGCAGCCCACGGATGTTTCCAAATAGCCAAAGCAAGACAAAAGGCAGAAAGGGGATGGGGGACTTTATTTCTTCGCAAATTTGAATACCCCAAGCAGGTGAATATGGGTAGGGGAATTTGATCGTTTGATGGCACATGACCAATTTGCGCTTGGAAATGGGGCACGCAAAACAAGAGAAGAGAAAAGTAGCCTATCGAGAGCAAAAAAAAAGGGGGTCCCTACCTACGACAAGGCGTGTGTGCAAAAAGTGCACAACAATACTTTTACACTAGTAGGACTAATTCGACACCCTAGGCAAATGAGTCCCATTGTGAAAAATCAATGTTTCAACTAGCATCCTCAACATTCTAGATTCATTAGATATTGTCTAGGTGCACTTTGTTTTTTCCTATTTCTTTTTGTTTTGCATTATTTATCCATTTACTTCATTATTTTCATATCACAATGTGTTTCCAAACATAGCTTAAATCTCACTTTTGCATTCAAATTCATCCATTTAGATCACTCAATTGCATTTAGTTTACTTCATTTAGTATAGACAACATCACACATAACATTATTTGAATGAACCCTTAGCATTTTTGGGACCTATCTCTCTCCTTTTAGGTGAAAAACCCTAGAAGAGCTAGAGAAGCACATAGATACCCAAAAATAAACAGTTCAATAGTTAGTCCAATTTGGGATCCTAGGACATCTTTGAGTGATAATAGGAGAAAAGTGGTGCTCTACAACCTAGGCCATAAATCACCCATTTTCCTATTATTCATTAATGTGAATGTGTAAAACACATTAAAACACTAAATCAAGGTAACATTAGGCTTATTTTAATATTAATTATTCCCAAATTAAGTGAAAAAAAAGGATAATTTTTTCATCACTAGAAATGCATAAGCCAAAGATTAGAAGGCTTATAAAAATACTATCTAAGAGAGATGGATTACCATAAATACAATCCATGCCATCTATCCAAAGGAGCTAACAAGGAGTCTAGCTCAAGCTCAAGGTTACTAAACTTTTTCATCATTAGAAGGAAAGTCATGCACATGTCTAGGGATAAGAGAAATATTATCCCAAATAATGAGTTCATATGTGAAATCTCCCAAGTTTGCAAGAGCATATATCACTTTATTCCCTTTTCTAAACATTTGAATAGATCTACAATTATCAATATTCATCATGTAGTGTAGGAAAAAGTATCCCTTTTTCACACTTAATTTGAGAATAGGTAATATTTAAAACTAAGACTAATGTTGCCTTGATTTAGTGTTGTGATGTTTTTTACACATTCACATTAAATTTAGGTCCCTCTTAAACTAAATGGACCTAATTGTGCATTATTTAGTGTGTTGTAAAGTTTTTCTTTATAGTTTCACACTAATCTAGGGCTTTATTAATTAATTTGCCTTATTTATGCTCTAATTGGTCCTATATTGCATCCACAAGCCTAATTAAATGCATATTTTTTAGGATAATCCTAACACTTAGCAAATAACCAATCATAATTCAATGTTTTGGGTCATGTGTTCCAAATCTAGTGATCTAGGACTAATACGCCACCTTGGGCATATGAGTCCTACCTAGGTCTTGGGACCTAATTTCAATTTTCACCTTAAACAAGACACTCCTAGAAATTTGTGTCTCGGGTTTTAGCTAGTGGGACTCATACGCCATACCTGGTGTTTGAGTCCCGCTTTAACTAGGACCTATTTTGAATTCAATTCTTGGTGGTATTTTATTCTCCTAGATCTAGTGTTAGCTTGTAGTGTTGTAATTTCAAGAAATTTGGCATTAATAAGTATAAATAAAAGGGTAGTTTACAAAGTTTCATAATACAATTCCATAAACAATCAAGAGTACTTTCACAAGAGCATTGTTGAGTATTCAAGAAGGCATTCAAGGGAAAAAATTTAGAAGATTATTGCAAGATTCAAGATTCAAGCATCATGTCAAAGATTTAGTGCATCATGTTTTTTTTTGAGCTAACATTTGTGATGTAGTTTCTCATGACTGAAGCAAGCATTCAAGTCAAGATCTACATTCATGCTAGCCATTACATATAAGATTGCATCCTTTTATTCAAGGGTTTGGTAAGTTGTAACATAACTTATTTTTTCATTCATCATTCCTTCATTCTATTTCTATTCATTTCAAGGTTTGATTAGCAAAATAGGGTTTGACCAAGGATAACCACCATTCCCTAAGAAAACAACAATTTTTTCTCTCTATTTGTGTGATTGCAGGTTTATACATTGAAGAAAAAGTGGATTTTAAGTGCTCAAAAGTGCCAAAATTGCAAAGTTGCAAAGTTTCAAAAGTTTTCACTAAAATTTGTGAAGACTCACATAAAATTTGATCTAAGTAAAGATATCCAACCTATTTGCATGAAACTAGTGGGAAAGTGCTTATTTGATCCATCTTCAAAGGATCATAAAGTTTCACTTTATAATTTTTCTCCTGGGACACTTCATGACAAAACGAGACACTTCACAACAGTTTGGGCGTATGAGTCCTAATACACCCTTTTTGCCAGTCTTTTGCACATCTAGACTAGTCACCAAGAGGTTGTTGATCTTTCCCAAAAACACTATATTGGGACATATGAGTCGCAATACACCTTACAAGTAGTAATTTTTAGGGTTTTCAAGCCTTGCTTAGTCCTCTTCATTTCTCCAGGTACTTCTCTATTTTATTCTATTTATTAGTCTAATTACATGCTTTCAAATTCTATTTTCTCATTCATGTAGTTATATTTTCATGTTGTGCTCATTTCTTCCTTTGTAAGCATTTGCTTAGTGGTGAACCCCCCTTTTAATCATACCTGAGGAAACCATCCTAATCCTAGCCCATTCCTCAATCAAGCCAATTGGTTAACAAATCTTGGTCTTGGTTAATGAACTAAAGTGAAATAGGCCACTTAGTTACAGCTCCTAAAAGGTGGAACCCTATTTCGTAGGGTTCACAACATCATATTTCAAGCTAGTAGGATGGGGTCCCAAAGATACTAACAAGGATTTTCCATCCCACTCAGCATCATTATGGTGTTTTTGGAATCATATTTTATTGCCAAGTTGGATATAGCCACATTCTTGGCTATGAGGATACCATGGTAGGAAACTTCCACCTCCTCAAAATTTAAAGTTTGAACTCCTTAATTCATAACATATGACACCACCCCCACCCGTGCAACCCAGGTTACCTTTGTCTAAGCAATCAATTAATGTTTTGGTTAGTATTTTAGACTAATTTCCCAATCATTCCAAAGTGTTTAAAGGGGGATGTGACTTTTTTTTCCATAGTTAAAAATTTGTAAAAGAGGAGTCATTTTTTAATTTTGCAATGAATTTGGAAAAGGAAAATTGTTTAAAGGGAGAGGTGGATTTTTCTACCATAGTTCAAAATTTTTAAAAGAGAAGTCATTTTTTTCTTTTTCAATGAATTTTCTAAAGGGGGGATTTTTTTTCATGTTGTAATAACTTGCAAATGAAATGGGGGTTATTTTAATGAAGTTTTTAGTTTTAAGTTTTAAGTTTTTTGAGGTTTGGAAGATATGGCTTAATCTATGTCTTCTTAATCCACCTTGTGAAATAAAATTGTAAGAAACCAACAACAAATAAGTTTTTCAATGAACTCATATAAAGTGCCACAAAACTAAATGTGTGTTCTATATGGAGGGAATTAGGGAAATTTATACTTGCATTGAATTATAAAATGTAATAGGAGGTTGTATAGAGTCATGATTTGACATCATAGTTGTGGATCCTTGTGATTATCACCCCATGGTATGTGTTTCCTTTCTTTTCCATCATAATAATTGATCCTCACGATTCTCGTGTCATGCGAGTGTGCCTTGATCCATAGCTTTTTTCAGTTTCTTGTACATCTCTGCATTCATTGCATATTCTTGTGCTCAATTTTAGTTTGTCTTCTTATTCTCTTACCATTAAGGGAGGACTATGAAATATTATTTCTAATGCTTCTTTCAATGAATCAATGTAGGAATCTTATTTTTACAAGATCTCAAGAACCCTAGATATCTCGATCTCTTATATGAGGGATTATTTCAATGGATCATATTTTTTGAGGTTCGAGTACTCCTAATCATAGTAATATCTATATTTTTAACTTCATAGAGTTTGATTAAATTTGTGTACATGGTTGATTAGTGTTCATATGTTTACTCGTGCATTTTTTTGTATCTTTTGTCTTGATCAAAATTTCTTGGAGATTTGTTGATTCCAACAAACACCAATTCATCCTAGGTAGAGTTTATAACTTTGACATGCTTCAAGGGTTCTTCATATTGATGTTCCTATCATCATGGGACATCTTTCTAAGAAGGTCTTAAATCCTTCTCTTTCTCCTTTTTGGAAAGAAATTTTGTTCCAACAAGGATTTTGAATTTTTCTTCATGTGCAGTAGAAAAATGTCCCCTTTTAATTTTCATGGTCTTTTAGGCCTTTCCTCTTGATGCTTGGTATATTTTTCACTGATTTATTGATGTAATGTGGCTTAAAAGTTCACATTAGGTCCTTAAAATTCAAATTATGACATCTTGTGAAGGTGTTGTGAAGTTTTGTAAAACATTTCTACATTTTTCTAGACTCTATTCATTACAATTCACCTAAAATAATCATTGTATTCATCATCATGTCCTATTTTGAAGCGTTGTAAAGTCTTGTAACAAGATTTCATGCTTTTCTAGGAATAATTTCACTATTTACACCTTCCTTATGCTTTATTTGACCCCTTTATGCCCTTATAAGGCTTAATTAAGTGTGTTTTTTAATGTAAACTCGACAAAAAATATTAAATGTGACTTAATTTATGACACAGACATTCGAGTACAAGGTGGGAACCATTCACCATGGGTGATGAATGAGTTCCTCTTGGCTCAAAATTTAAAATATTTAAAATTTTCTTTTGGGTTTTTATTTAAAATCACCTCATGTCAGTGTATGATGAGGTATCATCAAGTTACTAAGACACAATTGTGTATAAATATGTATTTCTCTCCTCATTTTACATCCCCCAATGATCTCATAACTCATTCAAGCAATTTTTCCATTCAATTAGCATTTTAACACTTTGCATTATCTAATAAAGCATCAATCAAGCATTCAAAGGAAACCATTGATACATCTTAAGATTTTATTCAACAAGGGTTTGGTAAGTTGATAGCAGTTGCATGTTTTTAGTTTATCTTTCTCTTTCATTTAATCATTTCATTAAGGGTTTTATTACCAAACTGGGATTTGACCAAAAACTATCCCTTTGCCCTAACCCTTAACCATTTTTCCCCTTTGTGCATGTGTTGTGTATGCAGAATTGTCAAGAATTTAGGTGTTGAAAAGTGGATAAGAGGTCAACAAAGTGTTTCAAGTCAATCATAACCTATTTAAAGCTTGGAGAAGACATTCTGTCCATTTTCTGTAGGATTAACTTTGTCAACCCGACAAGTAGACAATCTCATATTTGGTGTTGCAGAATTGTCAGTTGATTTCTTAGAATTTGGGAGATTACTAATTCACCATTAGTGGCGAATGAGTCCCACCTTAAGGCTAGAGATCCAAATTTTGCTAGATTCCATATCCTGACACTCAAAAACTAGTCTCCATCAGTTTTCATCTAAAGCGGGACTTATTTTCCATCAGTGGAAAATGAGGCCCATTGGTTATTTTAAATAATCTCAGACAACATTCATAATATATAGATTCTCCATTCTCTTTCCAGGTGCACTATGAATCAACCTTTTTCTAATTTGTTTTTCATTTTTCATTCTTAGTCCATGTTTGCAAACATCATTGGGTTTTGCAACATTGCATAATCAGTCAAAATTTTTATTTAGATGCATTCATATCATTCCATTTACTATAAATAACATCACACATTGTATAATTTGAGTGAGCCTAGCTAGATCTTTTGGCCCTTCTTTCTCCTTTTAGGTGAAAAACCCTAGATGTTCTAGGAAGGATTAGGGTGCCAAAAATCTATGGTTCATTTTGGTGAACTTGCATATTGAACACTTTACATTTCTGATTTCTATTACATATTGCATCCTAAACTTCATTTTCGTCAACATTCAATTGGGGTATTGTCTTGTTTTTGCATTCTAGGGTTTCTCATATTGCATTAGTGAAACACTCATTTAGATTTCATTTTTACATTACATGTCATTAAAAAATCTATAAAATTGCATCTTCATCCTTCATTGGCATCTAAAAAAAAATTAAATCATTTTAAATTTTTTGAAAACAATAAAAAATATCATAGTTGGACTCATTTGTCACCCTGGGAAAATTAGTCCACCTATACATTTCATTCTACATTTTTAGGCATTTTTCTAGGTAATTCCTACATTTTTGTTCTCTGTTTTCATTTGTCTATTTCAGTTTGCATAATTTCTATTATTTTCATTATGCACTCCTAGATTACATTGCATTTACATTCACCCTATCATTTGTGGTACTTGTATGAGTGTTTGGTGCCCCATTGATAATACTTTAGTGAGACAAAGTTCTAGACTCATGGCTTCCCATGATAGCACTAAAGTTGTGGACCTTGGAATCTCAAGAGCTCCTACTCCTAGTATGGACAATGGTGCATTAGGCATTGATAATACCACTTCTATGCCTTCCCCTTTCCATCTAATGAATGTTAAGACACAAAGTAACTCCCTTCTGCAACACAAGGTCATTAGTATTCATGAATATTTTGCACATTTACAAGAAGACTCATCTCTTGAAAACATTTCCACCACTTCCATACCTGCAATAGAAAACCTTCACTATTTGATTAAGTGATGATGGTTTACAAGTTATGAAGTGAATAGTCAAGATATATAATAAAAATGCTCCTTCCACATCTCAATCAACAAACATAATTGCAAGCAAAGGAGGGTTTCAAATTCCTCCCCCTTCAACCATAGAATCCATACCAACTTATGCCACTCCTAAAGTTACAACAACTATGCAATACATTAGTCATGTGGCTCCTTCTTTCACAATTCCAACCAACATTCGAAGTTCTTTTGTAACATTGCATGTTCCCTCTTCCACCATCACCCCTCTTAGTGTCCCTTTCACTTCCCCTAACATTACATAGACCCCATCTCCATTTTCCCTTCCACCTCGTACCGCTTACACGAATCCCATCATTACACAACTCTTTAACATAGTTTCATCCATCCAACAGCAACTCTCCACCATTAGCCAAAGCCAAAATTGTCCACCAACATACCATGTTTGTAGTAGCCCATTATCTTTAAATATTTTATGCACATAGATGCCACAAGGAATTTAAATTCCTAGTTTCGAGAAATATGGGGGTAAATGAGACCCTACTAATAATTTCAATGCATATACAACCTTGTGTAGTGACATTGTCCTCGATGATAAGATTCTAACCAAAAAAATTCCTAGGTCCTTGAAAGTTACTACATTAGAGTGGTTTTCAAACCTACCCAATCACTCCATCTGATTTTTTAATAAACATGTAGATGCCTTCATAAGTCAGTTCCAATTCCACATGACTCCTAAGAAAACAATGGTTGATTTCATCCATTATAAATAAAATACTGATGAAAAATTCACTAACTTCATTTCTCATTACTAGTCATTGTATGCTCAAATTGATGTCAAGATTCCTAATTCACATCTCTAGAAGATATTTATCAAAAACTTTCACACTAACCCTCAAGATAAGTTAACTATGATGAAATTCCCTTCGTTCATGCATTTATGCACAACCCTTTGTGATTATCACAACTCAGTTTATAGTCGTGATTCAAAGTCCACTTCTAACTAAGCTGACAAACCTGAGCAAAACAATGAAAACAATGTGCAAAACTTTAGAAAAATGAATCAAGGCTTGTTACAGTTGAATCTGCCTTCTCCACAACCAACCCAACCTATTCCAACAAAAGTGGTTGTTGTTAAAGCATAGGTGCCCTATACCTATGGGGACCTAAAGAGTCAATTTACTCCCTTACCTAATACCCTCCACAATACAATGAACCAATTGCTCCAACAACAAATACTCACTTTTTCTACCATTAAACCACTTGATACCACCAAGCCTTTACCACCCAACTTTAACCCAAATTCTTATTTCCATTTTCATCGCCAAAATGGCTATGACACTGAATAATGTAAGCATCTAAAACACTTAGCTCAAGACCTCATTGATTTGGGCCATTTATTCATTGCAAGTGTCAATGATCAAGGAAATAAGATTGTTATACCCCCTAAAAAGAATTTACAAATTTTCACCAACCCCATGCCTAAACACAATATTTCATTTGTCAAGGCTAGTGAACCTTCAAACCCGCAAGTCATGAACATTGATACAAATAATTAACAACATGACATAACTCCAAATGATACCCAAGTTAATCCTATGGATGAACTTGTGGGTATGATAGATTTTATCCCCCTTAAGGAACCAACCAACAAAAATCTTGATCTCACTTTTTCTTCCAAAGATATACTTAAAAATATTCCTGATGGTCCTCTTTACATAGCTGGTCAAATCTATGATAATCCCACGAAAGGGATATTAATAGATCCCATATGTGGTGAGAATGTGATCACAAAAGAATGTTTAGTATTACATGAGTTGTATGAAGATGATTATAATAAATCAACTACAACGATTAAAACACAATGTTTTTGCATTCCCTATGATTGGATCGATCATAATCCCATTACAAGTAGAACCTAAAACTTTGAAGGTAACATTTTCTATTATTTCACAATCAGATGAATTTCTTTTGTGGCTAGCCCACCCTCGGCTTTGCTGGATGAAAGCAGTCCCCTTTGTTGTTCACAAATGTTTGAATTTTCCACATGGAAATGAATAATTTACCATAAACCATAGTGTATTTAATCCATTTTCCTCTAAAGGTAATTTTTCCTAGAAACATTTTGGCCTGAATCTATGGAACCCATCACTCCTTGTAAGGATTTCTTCTTCATAGCCTATCAAAATTTCCAAGCCAAACACATAGCTGAATTGTCTCTTCGTAACATATCCCCATCCACTTCCACTCCTCTCATCATAGATGAAACCATGCTTCAGCCTGAATCTAACATTGAACAAACCATAGACCCTCATGAACAACCACCCATAAACACTACCCATTCTTCATTTAAACGACCAAGAGAAAATAAAACCAATCCTTTCATGTCTCCTCACATTAAACAAGTGTATAAAGTGAAAGAGAAAGTGATGGACCGTCTTCTTTTGTTTCTTCCATTCTTCCCCCTCTGAAAGAAAAAGGAACCTATGATTGATCAACCCACTCTTACCCCTCAACAACTCCAAAATAAAATTAAAGAAAATCATGGTGCTAGGGAGTGTTGTCATCTCCTTACTCGCGAGTCTCAAATGGAAGAAACCAACAAAACCCAACCTTCGCCTTTGACAGAAGCAATAGATGATCAACCTCTTCCCCCTAACCTGCCACAAGACAACACATTCCAACCCTCACAACAAAATGAACCAATCCACCAGCCACAATTTTTGCTACATTCTTCCTCGGAGATGTAATGCTAAAAAACTAAAAGAGCTAAATGATTAAATCCATAAACCCAAATAAACCTTTCAACATGAAATCAGTGAAGTTTTTCTAAAATGAAAACATATGTAATAAAAAAACTAAACTATAAAAAACCCATATGCATTCAAAAGAAATTCACTCCATTGTTATCCTCTTCCATTATATCTTGCATTTTCTCTCAGATTTTACAAGCAAAAGCACAAAAAGCTCTACAGAATTGGATGAGATCAAAATAATACTGCAATTTGTGTATGTTGAAATGTGTGAAGGAAGATTTATTTTATAGCCAAATTCACGAGGTGAGTCCACATTTTAGGATGAATGTGGGATAAATAGTTAGGTGGGATTTTCATGACTTTCCATAAGTGCATAAGGAATATGAATGTTTTTAATGGTTATATGAATAAAATTGATGAAAATGATTATGCTAATGATGAATAAATGGTTATGTAACTATCTTAATGTAATGTATTATGCATGACTATGCAAACAATGGTAAATTCTTATGAAGTGACTTAATGATAGGTATTGATTATTTAAATATATTAAGTGAAATGGATTTATAAACTATAATGCAATATTTAATGGTTTTATGCAAATGATCAAATGAAATATTTAATGAATGAAACATGTAATGGCCATATGCAAAGAAATGATTATGCAGATGATGGAATAAACCATGCAATGGGTAAAAATGGTTATGAGGAGATTTTTATGCATCTAATTTTTCCCCTCTTTCAGACAATGCAACCTATCATATTGTTTCAAAGAAAAAGATATACCCTAGTGAATGGAAGAATGAAGAAGGATGACAAGGAGGTAGTTGTATGCCCCCTCGAGAGGACATGTGGGTGTCAAGAACATGAGTGTGCTCTCGAAATGGATGAGAGGGCTTAGAAGATGAGAGAGAAAAATGATAAAGGGAAATTGATAAGTATGATGAAAAGATGCAATGATGAAGAAATGGATAATGATAGATAAAAAAAGAGATATGAAAGAACATGAAGTTGATGAATCTTCTTGTGGTTTACAAAGTTATTTTATCATCATCGAGTGGTAAGATATGACAAGTGGACAACAAACACAATGGTGTGACATAGACCAAGGTGTGCAAGGTCATCCATATGTAGAACAGATAGTCACAAAAAAGGAATGTCCTAATTCATAGTTAGGGAAAATTTACCCCATTCTTTTTGTCAAGACAAACTATAGACAACAATCAAATAAAATACGAGTCATGAGACATCATCACTCCTCTAAATCCTTTGTGAGGCATCCTTGAGGTGGCTAGTGACATGACAGAAGAAATTCCAAAAGATAAGACAAAATAGACCAACAAGGTCAACAGTCATTCAAATTGTTTTCCAATGGGTATTTTCTAGTGTGTTAAGTGGTGAAGTGAGTGATGGATGGACTATTTTGACAAGGAATGGTTTTAGGAAAAGAAACATGTCATATAAGACATCAACTCTAGTTTTGATCATGCAACTACCTATATAAGGGAAATGACAAAGTGTGAAAGTGAAAAGGTCTAGTTTTAGGAAGGACACATCCTATATAGGGCCATTGGTTTTGATCAATTTGACTAGTTTGATTGATTTGACAAAAGACTGATTTGACTTAGAGACTTGTTGGATTTCTTGTCTTGTTGATTTAGGATTTTGAAGTTCAGATGATGATGTCACATCTGAGTTGAAAATGTCTGATTTATTCTAAATTAACAAACCCAAAAAGGACTGACCTAGGAGGCTCATCGACAGATGGCCTTTCCTACGTAGCAATGTGCAAAGACCTTGTAATTTGACATGAACTGTGACTTTGTCTTGATGACAAAGGACCAAATTATGATTTTATTTGACAACACCTAAAGATTGACCTAATGCCTCGGGGGCACATCAATAGATGGCCTTGCCTATGTCTAGTCATAGAGGCAATGCAGTTCCATGATGACATAGACAGACAGACTAACTTTGACTCTATTTTTGGGATTTTTTTTTCAAAGTTATTTGTATGTTTTTGGGTTTTTGATATGTTTTTATTTTATTGGATTTTGAAATTTTATGATTTTTATGGATTTTTTCAGGACATTTAATAATTTTTTAAATTTTTTCAGGACATTTTATGCTTTTTTATGGATTTTTTCTAGACATTTTATTATTTTTTAAAAAAAAAAAAAAATCTCAAGACATTATCTATGATTTTATGGATTTTTCAAGACATTTTATGATTTTTTTACAATTTTTTAGGAAATTTTATGATTTTTTGGGTTTTTTCAAGACACATCATGATTTTTTTGGATTTTTCCAAGACATTTTATGATTTTTTGGATTTTTTCAAGACATGTTATGATTTTTTTTAATTTTTCTAGGAAATTTTATGATTTTTTTTGGATTTTTTTCAGGACATTTTATGATTTGTTTTTGGATTTTTTAGCATAGTGACTTCCAATGATGTGTAGAATCTAGCACAGGTCAAGGATATTACCCTAGTTGGGTATAAGGCAAACCAATAGGGATGGGACAAGGTTTATCATGAAGGGGTGATGAAGGAGAAAGACACAAGACGTCAACCATTTGGAAGTCATTATAGAAATGACAAGGCCTGATAATGTATATTAAATGGGAGATGATTGAAAGTAAAGGCTTTAGTATGAATTAGGGAGAAAGACCAAATAGAGTGACAATAGATGACGAAGCAAAGATTTACTACACATGATGCCTATTTTTGAGGTTTTCACTATGGTACTTATCTAGGGTGCCTATTTACTAGGTTTTCACCATTGGAAAAACTTTTTCTCTTTACCTTTTTTTTTATTTTTGTCACCAAGATGACTGTTTTCTAGGTTTTCATCACGCTAACCATTTTTTCAAGACTTTTTCTCATTTTTTTGTATTTTTTCAATATTTTTCTCTAGCTCTCTGAAACTCTACATAGAATTGATAAATTCCAAATCCATAGACTACCTTGACGATACCCCAATCCTATGTGGATGACCGTGCTAGATGAAAGGTCTCGATCAGGATGAGGATTATGAGTCACAAATATGAAGGACGATAGATGTCAAAAATGAAAGAGGCTATTGTAGGATCCCTAATGTTCACACTACATGGACCATCAGGCTTCAAATGAAAAGGAGCTTGGGAACCCAATCCGCTAAAGTACGTGAAGGGGTTGTCATCAAAGATACATTGAAATACATCATCAATGGAGGGATATGATGGATATGTGAACATGGATGGATGGAATGGAGTATATCGTATGAGTGAGAGTGACATGGATAAGGACCTTGGATCAACAAGCCCTTTGCTTTAATTTTTTCCTTGATAGATGCCCCCAGTGATTTTTGATGGAGTAGCATACTTGGAGATCGACATTTTCTCATTTTTACTTTTGACTTTTATTTTTGATTTTTTTGATAACTTTTTATTTTGGCTAGGGGACTTTTCTTGATCTTCTTTTGATTTTTATTTGTCCAATAGCTTTTTATTTTGGCTATGGGACTTGTATTGATCTTCCTTTATTTTTAATTTTTGATCTCCCTTTAAAGATAGGTTATCCATTGTAGCTTTTCCTTTATTCTCTTCTTGAGCTATGACTTACTGATCCATGTCTGTGATGTGAGTTGACATGAGTGAGATGGATGAAATAGGTGAAGTGATAGGAATATTTAGTGGATGAATGGGAGTGGTGATGCCATCAATGGAATCTTTTGAACTATCCTTTTCATTCTTGTTAATATGAAAGGAGGCTTGCACATCCTTAACAACTTGGAAAGGTATATAAGTAGAGGTGACAGTAGAAGACTCATGTCCTAGCCTAGGGTAGGTGGGATGGAAGGATGATGATTGTATATCCTGAGCAAGGTCATGATCAAAGAGTGGGTTATCGTAGATGTCTTGTTCAAATAGGGGGTTATCATAGATATGAAAAGATTGAGTGGAAGTAGATATGGCAAAGACTAATGTATCATCAGAGTCCGAAAAGGTTTCAATCCAAGTACAACCATATTTTTCTGTTCCTACTGTAGTTATCTTGACATCAGCATTAGCATTATCATTTGTTAGTAATTTATCCATATGATATTCTCCACATCCCTTGTCATGAATTTTGACCTTGGGGTTTGATGGCAGGGTAAATGGAGTGTATGACTTGGTCAATGAATATGGATCAATGTAGTGAGATGATGAGGCCTCTTGGTTGAAAGGAACTTGGAATTGAGTAGTCCCTTTCATATTTTTGCAATATTGAAAGAGGCTTGGATCGTCTGCAACTGTAATTTCAGTGCCTTCATGAGGAAAATTCAGAAATTGATGATATGTGGATGGAATGACTTTCATGGCATGGATCCATGGTCTACCAAGGAGTAGATTGTATGGTAGTTCAAGATTCAGGACTTGGAATGTGGTATCTAGTACCATAGGTCCAACCTTGATAGGTAGTGTGATAATACCCTTAGAAGGACATTCTTTGTCATCACAGGATTTGAAGAAAATGCTCTTAGATGTATCCAAACATGATTCGGATAGGTCCATTTCCTTTACTAGTTTTAAAGTGCAAATGTTAAATCCAGCTCTGCCATCTACTAAGACTCATCTGACCTTGTTGTTTATGAAGACCTCAAGGTGCAATGCGTCATTATGGTTTGACTTGGATGTGGAATAATCTTTATTAGAAAAGGAGACATGATGGTAATTGGTCAAGTAGCCAACCATGGCTTCAAATCAATTGATGTCCAGGTCAGTAGGGACATAGGTTTCTTTCAAAGCCCTATCAAGGATAGTTTTTTGTTCAGGTGATATGCACAAAAGGTCAAGGATGGAAATTTGTGCAAGTGTCATTCCCAATTGGTCAACGAGATTGTATTGGGATTTAAATTGTGGTTGCTTTAGAGGAGGACCAAATATAGTAATCTTAGCTCTGTAGGAGGTAACGATAATTTTAGGTTGCTTCTTAATGGTGATCGTGTAAACATGATCATCAGTAGCTCAAAGGTGGTTAATAGTTTTGTATTCAAAAGAGGCATTTGTATAATTGGCATGGTTGTCTGTCTTTTGACCCAAACTGGAGGCGTTCCCATGGTCTTGCAATGGCTTTTTTAAAATTGTATGGTCTTTATTGGAATTTTTTTGTTGTCCTTCAACCTCTATGGTAGCATTTTCAATTAGGTCTTGAATCATGTTTTTCAACTGATGACATGATGAGGTCTTATGCCCTTTAATGCAATAGTATTCACAAAAAGAATTTTCATCCCACCAAGAGGGTTTTAATTGTCTTGGATCATATGGTTTGGGCTCTGGAAGTTGTATGATGTTTGATTGTACTAGTTTCTTTAGGAAAAATTCAATTGGTTCTAATAAAGGAGTGTATTGTATCTATGGGTATTGCCTTGGTTGTCTTGGGGGTTCCCATCCTTGATTATTTTGTATTGTATTTTCCATTGGTGTGGGGATCTATGATGCATTATTTTGTATCTAAGGTCCTCGAAGTGTCAGAGTGGGACCATTCCTATTGACCACCTTAGCATCAACAACACCATCATTGGTCACATGTTTGTTTCTTGACCAGTATTTACCTTTTTCATTGGAGGAAGGGTATGTGCAAGATCATCATTGAAAAAATAGGCCCTTAAGTGACAAAAAAATTAGAAAAATCAAAGTTAGGAAACTTTCCATAAAAGTTGAATAAGTTATCTAAATTATTTCAAAAATATGTTACAATAGAATTTGTAGAATATTGAATGTAGTTTCTAAACTACTAGGTTTATTTTTATTTTTTTAAATCTATATGGTGAAAATTTGAAATTTCAATGCAATAGTACTTAAATTTCAGGGAAAAAAAAGTAGGTATCTGTTTGACCACACTAACCACAATAAAATGATAATATTTTTTTATAAGATTTTAGAGATAAGTAGAAGACTCATGTATAGATGTGATGCATATTTTTTTGTAAATTTTTTCCAAGTAAATAATTAAATATGATTTTTTTATTACAACTTTTGAAAAATATAAAAACTCGTATGTCTGACCACCTTAACTTGGTCAAACCTTCATGAAATTAATTTTTTCCTTTTTTCATCCTATATTATGCGAAGCATAGAATGTGATGCATGTTTCAGATTCAAAAAATGTGATACAGTTTGAAAGCTATATATGTTCTTCAATCATCATATCAATAAGGACTTTAGTCATAATTCAAATAGAAAATGAATAATAATTATTAATTAAATTCAAAGAAAATCGTAATTTATATTGGTGGAAAGCTGAGAATATCCTTTAAAAACCCTTTTCATTTCATCAATTTTGGGTTAAAAAATGGCCATCAGCCACATACCCTACATATACCCATCATATCACCACTTTTTGGCCCATCATGGTCTTTCACATACCTGGAAGTCTATTGTGTAATTTTTTTTCCATATGAAAGTTCACTGTGGTCAATTAATACTTTTTCTAATGTCATACCTTTTTCTACCGAGTCTAAAAATTTTGTACAACAATGTACTTGAAGTGGATCTCTTAATTTGGATATGAGATTCTCAACAAACATGTCAACATTTTGTTTTTTAGGAATTTCAACAAGACATCGACTTTCCATGCTACACCATCTTTGGAAAATTTTAATGAAAGTATCACCCTCATCTTGTGTCATGTGGCATAGGGTGGCTATTGTAATAATATTCTCAATGTTATAGGCATAGTTTTCCATGAAATTGTTATCTAAGTCATCCCATGATTTTATAGATCCTCTAGGTAGTAATGCAAACCATTCAATTGTAGGACCAACAAGACTTCTAAGAAATAGTCTCATCAAGTGTGTTCAAAGGCCACATCTACACATGTCATGGTAAATTCCCTTATATTTAGTAAAGTTAGGTATGATGTACCCATGAGGGAAAGGTAGCATGTAAATGCTAGGATCATATGGAGATGGATTTAGTTCATGTGACATGTATGTTTTCTTGTTTGATAGTTGCATTCCTTCCACTTGTTTTTGTAAAGCTACCACTTGAGAAGTCAAGGCATCTATTATGGGAGTTTGGGTGACATTATGTTGAAGTTCCATTTTTGTATTATGCTGAGATGACATGTGCAACATGTGGGGTGGATTTTGACCATGTCTATATTTATGAACGTGTGATGAATATGTTGGAATGTGTGAAGTGGCCATGTTGTATTGTATTTTTCCATGTGAATTTGA
Organism: Sequoia sempervirens; assembly: GCA_007258455.2. Lineage (NCBI taxonomy): Eukaryota > Viridiplantae > Streptophyta > Pinopsida > Cupressales > Cupressaceae > Sequoia > Sequoia sempervirens. Next base: position 43,218 of record VDFB02198344.1, on the reverse strand, counting down.
TGTCCAAAAGAGGATCCATATGATATGTTGAAAGGATTTTATGTTTGTGTCATTTGTGATCCTTGTCCTTGTTGAGAAGAGTTATGGCCATTGATGAGCTCAAAATATGCTCATAATTTGAATGTTATAATGTATTTTTAATACCCTTACTCTTATTGCTGATGGATGTTTTATCTCTTTGATTAAAGAATTTTTATCTAAAATCAACTAGTATTATGTAACACATTCCTATATTCCTGCAGCTTAACATCTCTATATGATTGTATTAATTACCCTTTTTGACCTCCCAAATGTCTGTTATTATATATGTTGTTTTTGGATAATGAAATGGATTTAATATGTGATTAATGATTGTGTATTGTGTTATTTGCCACACAATTTCTTTTCATTTCTATTTCCATGTGCATCTCAGGTTGTTGAAGGAAGCATGAACGAGTCAAAGCACAATAGATCTCGGCCCTGCAGTAAAGTCCATTTCCAGCACCACATCAAGGAAGTTGTTCCAACAAAGACTCTCTGAATAGGTCATTGGGAAGAAATCTAAATGATAATTAATCTAAGAAGAGTGGAATACTAAATTCTCTCTGAATCATGTTGAATACATATTCCTTCATTTATGAGAAGTTTGTTCCTCGGTTTTAGGATGTACATATGTCCACGTCTTTCTTTATTAGAGTTAGTTAGTTTCTTTTCTTATATATATAAGTTCTCCTCCTACGCGAGTGAGCAACAGAGTGTGTAAAAATCAGTTAGTATTATAATGAGAAATAGTGTTTTGTGTTAGTTTTCTTACAAGTAGAACAATCAATGTATATGATTCCAAGTTTATGAATAAAAGCTAATGAAGTTTTGAGTTCAATTCTTGCATAACTGTTTGATGCTTGCTAAGGGGGCCCACTTAGTGAGTATCTATAGTTAGTTATTTTCTATTGATAATAAGTTATATTTCATTCTTGAAGTTTTAGCGCAAACTTAGTCTTATATTATTCCTGCAGCATAAGACCAGTTCATAGATTGTTTCTTAGTAATAGTTTTCATGATTTTTTCTTTGATTAAGTTATGCTTAAGTTAAGAATACTTTACATTACATTCCTGTAGAATAAGTAGAATTCCTTCCAAGCATTTATTTCTGGTAAATTGTTACTGAAACTAGTTCTTAGTGCACATACAGTGCCACTCCATTTCAAGTATATGATCTCTAATTTTTAGACAATGTAAATGAACGACCATAAGAAGATGTTAGTCACCTGCTGGAATGTCCAATTCCTAGGTAAGGGTTTTCCATGACTTTTATATCTTTTTGTGGGAACGACCATTTTTTGGCGCCATTGTCGGGGATGGTGTCAAGCTAAGAACCTACCATAGTCATTGTTAGCAGTAGTTTAGTGTGTTTATTCAAACATTTTTAGAATTCCTTAAATTTATGATTAATTCTATTGCATGCATAGAAGAAGAGACACTCTGGGAAGATTCCTCCCTGACCTTCCATTCATTGATAACAATTTTGAACTAGCTTATAATCTATTTGAGGAAGGAGGAGACCAAGATATCAATCCATTTGCTGAAAACCTTCTTGTTGAATTGCCATTTGACCTAGCTGATGAATAACCTCAAGAAAATCCATTTTCTTTGATACTGTTGTGCCCTAAGCACACACGCCATGTTCAGAAAGGGGACACTCTTTTCTTTTGCCTTGTCGGGTCTTTTTTATCACCACCTCATTTTGCGTGCCTCTCTTTTGATGTCTTGGATGGTTAATGTTGCTTTAAGGACCCACCATATATTGATGATGCCTTCCCCTTTTGGTTTTCACTACGTTCTGGCATCTTGCGAACTCCCTCTGGTAGTTTGGCCCTGCCAATGGTCCCGAGCCCTATCGGGCCCGGTCATTCAGGATTCCCTCTCTAGGTTTCCCTACTGGAACCGTGGTTCCTGGTGGCATTCGCTCTGCGTCCTCCTAGACCTCAGGGCCCACACCCCTTCTTGTCATCCAGTCAAAACTTGTAGAAATATTCAAAGACAACATCTCATCCTCCGGACCCTGAAACCTGAGACTCCAACCATTCTTCACTATCGTTCAATGGTGAACCTTTGGCTGTGCCCTTCCTCCTGGGTCCCACCACCATTTTTGTTGACCGATATTTGTGGGAGTCCCTTACTGCAGTCAGGTGTTCTGGGCCCGACCATCCAAAATTCTGATCCCAGAATTTCATGATGGTTCCGCCGTCCACGACGGCAGATCTTTCGCAAAAGTCTGCCCTTCGGGCCTTAGTTTGCTCTTTGCCATCATCGTCTCAACCAACCTAAAATATTCATAGCGGTCGTTGTCCTGCGTCTTCCTGACCTTTAGGCCCCGAGTCTCCTGCCACCGTCACCGACTTTCAAACTCACCAATTTTTTCACCACTATACATACATTAAATATGAGCATTAATGGCAATTAGGTGTATAAAATACCCAATCCAACTTGTCATTATCATTTCACAGGATTGCAAAGTGATTGGAGAACCTGCTATTAGCGCCCACCGTCTTCGTCTTTATCACGCTTGTCACGCTCAACATTATTTCATCGACCGTAGGTGGATCCCATGTCTCCCCTCATCGCATGTTCGAGGTAGGACATCCATTCACCCTCCCAAGAGTTGTTTTCATGATTTCTAAGCATATAAATGAATAGCAATAGTTAAAAAGGTGTGAAAATGTTACAATGTGAGATCACGCACAAAACCCACCTATTGAAACTTGAGAAAACCCTCTATGATGCCCTCCTTGCTGATCCAGATTTTTTCCTTGCCGCGACTTTTCTTTGTGCAGGGAAAATTTTCTCTTCGTCCCCGAAGCCTACCTTCGCCATCCGAGATAAAATGATAAACCTTGCTACCGATGGCAATTTCCTCCCTCGGGCCTAGGTCGTTGGACTTCCATGATCGGAGGTCACCATGAATGCCGCCGCGTCAAACTACAATGTGACCCCTGCCTCCCAGCTATTAGAGCCTGTCCTTATCCTCGCTGTAGGAACTACAAAATTGAACAAACACCTTTTGGGTCTCTTGGGCCTGGGACCCTAGAGTTCCGATTCTAGGGTTCTGCCCGTGATTCACCATCCTTCACGCTGGACTTCTGACGGCACCCCACCTTCTAGTCCCTAGTTTCCCATTGGGTGATGGAAGAAAACTTGATCCACAGATCAGTATCCTTATCACCTCCAGACTTTGGGCACTAGATCTATGTGCCTCTTTATCTGTCACCCTCACGACAAGCTCTTTCGACCCCTTCGTGCTTCAGGCCTTGCCCTTTTCCTTGCTATTGGCTTTCCTTTTGGATCGGTGTCCTTTGGATATCTTAGGCCTCGATGTCTGGAATTTTGTCCCCAAGATTCTGAATTTCTTTCGTCGATGGGGGATATTCATCTGTCACTAGAAGACCACAATGACACATCTTTTCCTTGGGGATTTCGCCCCGTCCTTCTAGTCGCCAGGTTCTGAATTCCCATCCACCATTGGATGTCGCATGAATGACAAATAGCCTTCTCCCCATTGGGCTCTATTTCCCAGGACTCCTGTCCTCGCTCGTCGTTGCAAACAAAATTCTTACACCGCCCCTCTGATCTCTAGGCTCCGCCCTGCCGATTTTTGTCTAACTCAAAGCGAGAACATATACCACTGGGCTCTTGCTACTAGGCTTCCCCCTCTGGACTTCCGTCTGATGTTTTCCATCCCAAATGGTGAAGGGTGAGCACCTTCCCGATGCCACCGGTCTGATCCTTCTAAAGTAAAATGGCAAACCACTGACCGCCCTTTGCACTGTCGGGCCCCAGATCCTAGAGTTCCATGTCCGGATTCCTGTTTGCTATTTGTCGTTCCAAACTACTATCTCCCAACGGCTTTCTGGCCTGTGACTTTCGAAGTCTCCTAAATCGATCCAAACAAGCCCAAATCTAAAATCTAACTTCAATCCACATGCTGAATTTTAGTCCTCCTCATTGCCAACCTCTTGAAATACTAAAATTTGACCGAAGAGAGTCTTCGAGGGCCTTTTGTCATGTTTTCCCTTCCAAACAGCATTCTTACTAGGGAAGTCCAGCCCCTTGAGCCTGAATTGTCCAAATGCCTTTGATCAAAATATCAATAATATCTAGAGATACAGGTCATGTTATGCTTAATTGACTGTTTGAAATAAATGTTGTTTTTGAGGCATTGACTAACACAAATGATTTCATTATCTATTGTGCTAACTTTGTCCTTGCTTGTAGAATAGATGGAATTAGATGTAGGACCTTCAAGGGCATCTATTGAAAGGGACAAGGGGAAGAAGTTAGGAAGGACCCCTCAAGGGGAGGAAGACAAGGACCAGATGAAGTACCAATTCCAAGGCAAACTGCTCCACTCAAAAGTCACAACAAATTGGAAGGAGATTACAGACACCAACATTGGCCAAGTGGATATTGATGAATTCACATAGAAGGTTAGGGTGAATCCAACGACAAAGAATGCAAGATTGATAAGATAGAGTGGAATAGCTAAGGCTGTTGGATTCCCTCCATCTCTTGTGGCCCCCAAATTGGTCATGGCTTGTCAAGAAGCATATCAAACTGACACAAGGACAATCATTGATAAAGAGGGCAACATTCTCACTGAGATGTCGCCTAAAGGGATCACAAAGACCTTCCATATCCCCACATTCCAACAGATGGAGGTCACGACCTTAGAAAAATGCCAGGCAGGATGGGATAATAATCCAGGTGGCTGTAAGAAGTCAATAAATCTACATTGGCTCAAGGAAAGATGTGGCAGCACTGTGAAAGTTCCTCAAGAACTCTTTTGCAGTGATTTCCATTAAGATTACTACAACCTGGTAACCATGTTGAGTAGGGTTATGGGTCTCCCTATGGCTACCTACTTTCAAGAGTGGATAGCATACTTTATTGAGCAGATCCTTTTTGGAAATGAGGATGTAACAACAAAGGGGCTTTGTTCTACTGAGGAGAAATCATAAGCAACTACTTCCACAAGAAGTTTGTTAACATAAAAAAGAGCTCCAAATTCTATATGACTTCCTATTTTGTCTATTCCTTGGCAGATTAGATATAGTACAGCGGGTTGTTTGTAGCTCCCGATTAGGAATAGAAGCAAGGACTCAAAGCCTACGATAAATATCCATAGCTCTAGTAATGAAACTTCAAAAGGGATTACTACAGAGTAAACGATGCCTTCATTGGCCACATTATCAGGTTGATTGTTAGAGACTTCACAAGGAGGGTCTCCCACAGTGCTAGGGAACTTTTGAGGCAGTATGCCTTTCTCTATATCCAATACCCAAATTTTATGTACATCCATGACCAAGGATTCACTGAAAGGCCAAATAGGCTGCCCCAATACCCCAACAACTGAATCATCCTCCTAGAGCTTTCTCGACAACTCCAACACCTACAGGAAATCTTCAGCAACAAGTATATAGTGGGGATCTCCTATCCCATGACCCTTGGCCAAGGCATGTACTAACTACAAAACCTCCCAGTGTGCTAGTAACTCTGAGAAAGAACTGAAGGATTACTATTTCTACCTAAACACTACCCGCCCACAGATGGACCGACATGGCCACGTCAGGAAAGTGTTGGGGCCAGCATATGTCCATCTTCACCATATTGAATATTGTTGGGGTGACTGTCAAGATGATAAGGAAGTGCGCACAAGGCACTACATACGAATGACTATACAGTTCCTAACGAGGGTGCAGCCATTCCCCGTACCAAACCAGGTCAAGGAAGATGAGTCCACAATAATGCATCCCACGTACCCTATAGCTGCCAACCTACCAATACCATCAATTGACTGGGATGAACAGGAGGTTGATGACCTAGATACCATAACTCAGCCAATCTTAACTCATACCAAGGAGTGGATCAATGGGCAGGTGGCTCATTTAAAGTGACAAGGAATAATCTTGACTTATGAAGGGCTCAAAAGCGAGCCAAGTGCCATAGAGGATGTTGCTGCCACCACTTCAACTAGTGGGACCTCCAAGTCTCCCCTAGTCACCAGTTCTAGGAAGAGAAAACTAATAGAAATTGAGCAGTCTTCAGACCCTAAGGCCCATGCAAAGAAAAAAATGGGAGGCTCACCTCCCAAAAGACTCAAACAGGCAGGGAGTACTACGGAACAACCTTCAACCCAAGAGAAAGAAACATAGGGTGTGGGTCAATTGTAGCCTCCCTTGGCTCTCTCTGCCCCTCTTGTTGTACCACCCACCTCCCTAGCTATGGTCGCTGTATCCCCTTTGGCAGCAGACATTTCTGTCCATCTTGCCCCTTTGCCTCTAGCTGAGTCTGTAATAGTTATTGACTCATCTTTTGCCATGAATTCTCCTCCTTCCTCTACTTCTATGTCACCAATCACATCACTCCCTCTTGCAACAATAACATCACCTATTCCCACTGCCACTATGCCCGAGGCCCTTTCAAGGCACATGCAAAACCTTCCCCTGGAGCTCTCCCAGATCTTAATGGATCTGACTCTCCAAGCAGCCCTTGCACAAGTCCTTACTACTGCTCAACCTTCACAACCACCAATAGGACCACCGACTATGGAGGCCACTATGCTAATCTTTAAGGAGTGGGAGGAATCAGAGCATGAGGCCTTGAAGCCTATTGAGGAAGAGGCTAATGAGTACTATGAGCACCCAGAATATGAATACCGAACCATCGACAGGGTGGTTTATGAAGAGGAGGAGACAAGCTCTTCTAAGAGTGGGGACAAGGAAGATGGCTCAGGTGCTAAGGAAATCATTCAAACCTTTGATGATGAGCTTGAGGAGGAAATGGTGCAATAGTTGAAGGACATTGGGGCGAAGGCAGAGGGGTCAACACATGATGAAGAATGGCAGCTGCCAAAAGAATAGTAGCAAAATGATTTAACTAAGGGTGAAACACATGTCGTCAGAAGCCCCAAGGCTGAGTGTACTGAGGAAAAGAAGGAAGGAGAAACAATAAGAAAAGAAAGTCCCATTCAGCAACCACCCACCGGGCTGCCTATCAAACACCTCATATTTTTCCATGACTCTGATGAAGAGGAGGAGGATGCTACCAAAAAGAAAGAAAAATCCCTAGAGGGAAAAGGAGTGAAAATCTTGGCCTTGACTGAGAAGGGCGAGGGTGACCATGATTCACCCAAGGGGAAGTCTGCTATGCCTAAGTGGTTGGAGAAGCATCTCAAAAGAAAAAATTATGTGCTAAAGAACCCAAGGGCAAGGTTAGAGGCCATTTTGGTTCGAGCTCAAATTATGACAAAGAAGGAGAAGAAGCCCAAGGTCTGATCTAGAGTAACAATGGATGCTTCCGGCTCTCGAGTGACACAAATTGCAATGCCCATGATTTGCCAAGCTGGGGTAAGTTATAGCATCTCGACCATCAACTTGGGAACCACCACGAGAGAGCAGAAGGTCGAGCACCTTGAGGAGTTAGTGGCTATGGCGGTGCATCTGATAAAGCAAGATAAAATCTCAAAGGATGAGCTCAGGGCACAGGTTGCAACCTTAACAGATTACATTCAACAATGGTCTTTAGTGGATGACCTGCCTACTACATCCACAGCCGCACCTCAGCTACTTTCCATGAAACAGATTGACAAAATGGAAAGAAGAAAGAACTTAGAGAAAACCATAGAGGACTAGTCATGACAAGTCTCATATGTCAGAAACATGGGAATTAGCCAGGTTGTGCGAACAACCAACAAGTACTTGGACCTAATGCGGTCTCTGGAGAGCACAAGGAAGCTCTGCACCAATTTCCTCGCAACCTATGATTCCACCTTTCTAAGGATTGAAGCTTTCTTTCAGCTGCCTGAAGCCACGTGGGAGAAGAAGCTTGCATTTAAGAAAGAAGATCACTAGCTAATGGATGTGTGGCACTGAGACTATGACAACCGGAAGGAGAGGCTAGAAAAAATCATGAGCAAGGTGGATCCGGACATTGAATGGATCAAAAAAATCCAGGAAGAATGTGCTCGATACCTTAAGATGATGACAAAATATGATATGCCCACTATGCAAATGGATCCAAAAAAGATAAAACCCTACTTCCAGGAGAAGATGAAGGATGGGATGGCTGGAGATATCACAACGGAATTCCTAAGTTTTGTTGTCTGCACCTTCGATCAATCGGAGCTATTCAGAGACTAAGGCTCAAAGTATGATGAGGATTGGAAGAGGCTAGAGGATAATGCAAAGGAATGGAGCTACCAGGTGCTGCGATGCGAAATCATCGAAATAGACAAACTCTAGGCGGTCATTCTCAAGTTCATGGAATACACAGCTTCCAAGGGGTAGGAGGACAACCCTGCCAAAGATGAAGAACTTCCTGAAGAGTAGCTACAGTGAAAATAACAATTGACTAAAGGACAAAAGAGCTATAGTGTCATTAGCAAAAGGACGAAATAGGGAAGAGACAAATGTAATTTTAAACTGTGATCTATTGGGGGGTAGGTGAAACCCTATTTTGTAATGAATCTTGGCCACAAAATAAGAATGAATCTTGGCCATTCATTGAATCTTTTGGGCACTATAAATAACACTCTTCTCTCATTTGTAAAAGGAGGGTTGAGTTGTTGTAAAGACATGCTGCATAAATTTATAAAGAAAAGGCATTGACATGGTGTATTTTCTTAGTTTCTCTCATGTCACTTGATTCAATCTCCAATGTTAGATGTTTGACGTAGGTTTTATTGCTATCTTAGTTAACTGTCTTCTTTCTTTGGATAGATTTTAGGAATGCTATTGGGTGATTATGAAAATTCCTTCCATGTTGATGATTTCTTTGTCCATACTTTTTGTTGTTTGCTAATGGTAGATAGATGTGCAAAGCTAGCCTGGACTTGAATTCAAAGCTACTCCAAAACATTTCTCTTTGATTCATGCATGTACATGGTGAATGAAGGAAAAAGTATCTGCAGACCTTTGAAGATAGCACAATTTCCATGATACTGTGAAATCTCTGGTTAAGTGGGATATTGTTTTGAGAAATTGTCCATTGCAGGAACTCCATTGCCACTATTCATAGTTAGTTGCAAACTTAGGAACTTTCCCTCTTCCTTGCCTTTTTTTTTTTAATGACTGACCTTTTCTAAGGTTCATTGCACATTGTAAAGCCAAATCCAAGAACAAAATGGAGTCCAAGACTACTATTTGAACCTACAACCAATGCATAACAACTTTCTATCTCAAGAACTCTATTTCAAGATCCAACTTCCATGCTTTATAACCCATCTGTAAGACCGCCTTGTGATTCCAACAAATCACATCAAACAACTAGGATATTCCAAGCATTGTCAAGACCTAACATCCGAGAGACCTTTGGATAGTGTTCTGCAATGTGATTGTGGAAGATTGTCTTTCAAGTGAGGTAGTGCACCTACACACTACCTATGTTGAAAAGTGCATAAAAAACACATCAACAGATACTTCATCAAGTAAATATGGCACGTAATCCACCTAATGAACCTCTTGCTTTTGAATTCCCTATCATTGCTCAACAAGATAATGATAACCTTAAAAATATTTCTTCTTCATTACTTCCCAAGTTCTATGGGCTAGTTATAGAGGACCCAGAAACTTTCTTATTTGAGTTTGACAACCTCTGTCATAGCTATGATTACACATCAGATGCTCATAGGTTGAAGTTATTTCTTGTTACTTTGAAGGAAGGAGCTCTTAGATGGTTTATGAGTTTGGTAAGGGGTGTTGTTGATAGTTGGGCAGCCATGCAAACAAAATTTCTTGAGAAATACAAGGAATATTGTAAGAGTGGTAGTAAGGGTGATGATATATTCAGAATTCAATAAAAGGAGGATGAAATTCTAGAAGACTATATCTCAAGATTCTTGTTTTCCTTGAAAAAGAATTCAGACCATACTCTCAATTAAGAATCTCATAAACTACTTTTTCTAAGGGCAATCAATGACACCTGTATAGATGCCCTGGATCTAATGGAAGGAGGAGATATAATCCAAGTGCCTTGGGTTGATATCAAGAAAATATTCCTTAACTACTCTCGAGCAATTATTAAGAAGGTTAGAGGTCATCAAGCCACAGTGAGAAAGTCTTCTGCTAATGGATTTTCATAGATAGAGATTACACATTTGTTGTCTGATTTCAAGAAAAATATTATAAACAACATGGCTACATAGTTGGATACTATGCAAGCTGGGAAGAAACATGAGGAAGATGAAGTAATCTTAGTTGAGTTATGTCCACATTGCAAACAGAAGAAACATGACTGCAAATGTAAGATGGTGGCTAACCTAGAAGCTAAGCAGTTACCCACTGATTTTAAGATAGTCGAGGGTGATGATGACCAAGTATTCTTTGTTGCACAAAGCCGACCATGGGGTCAAAGAAAAAGTATGTCTCAAGACCCTTTGACTTTTGGTAATCCTTATTCTAGTTACAATAACCAATGGCTACCTACATATGGCCCATCACCGCCTTGGAATAATTATCAACCACACTAGCCTAACACCCCTAGGTAACTGGCAGCATAATCTTCAATGGATAGGTTCTCAACAATGGAAAAACCAATCCCCTAGATCCCTACAGTTTCAATAGCCACAACCTCTGGCTCTCATGCCATCTCTTGTAGTACCTGCAACAAATACTAGCCCTCAAAAACAAATTCCTATGCCTACTCAACCATTGCCAAATCTTACTAATAAGCAGTAGCAACAACTACAACCTATGTATCTTGTAGAAGCCAATCAATATCTAGCTTATACCCTGAATATTCATGATACCCATCTCAGGTCTGGAACCACTCTTCCTGCTTCACAACCACTTGTAATTATAGAGATTACAAATTCTGCCTCTTAACAACCTACTAATCCTATAGAACATATACCTGTATCAGATACAGTCTCTAAAAAGCCTATCCTACAGCATCAGGACAAACCACCTTTTCCTCAAAGATTGCAAATTACTACATCCAAGTCTATGGAAGAGCCTACCTTTGATATTTTGGATCAGCTAAAGAATGTACACATTCAAATTCCCCCTTTCCAAGCCATTAAGGAGACCTGTTTAAAGAAACCAGGAAGAAAGAAAAAGGATCTCCAAACTATCCATGTTCTAGGATAGTTGGCACATATTATGTTAGGGAAGTTAGTCATTGCAAAATATACTAACCATGGGAGTCCTATAATATAAATAAATATTAATGGCTAGATAGCAAAGAATGTTTTGATTGACCTCGTTGTAGCCATCAATGTAATGACTAAGCATACTATGGAGTATTTGAATATATTAAACATTTGGTCTACACCTACCATTATGTAGCTTGGAGTGGTAGAAGATGTCATTGTCATCCTTGAGTCTTGGGAATACCCAATAGATTTCACCATATTGTCCATGAAGAAAATTTAGGGAGGATATCTTATCATCCTAAGTAAACTATGGTTAGACATAATTGATGCTCTTATAAGATGTCGTTCAGGAGACATGACAATTTTTGATGCTCAATCAAGAAAGAATTTGGCTTTATACCCACCTTCCCAGCCTCAGCCAAACTTGTCTCAACCAATTTGACCAGATTTAGGAGAGGAAACTAAAGAAGTCAATTCATTGGCTTAGCTAATGATGCTGGAAACTAATCCATTTTCATAGCTTCAGAGTGAGGATGATAATATTTTACACATTTTACATTCTAACTCTGATCTAGGTAGCCCATCTGTTCCAAATAGCTATCCTCAACAGTGTTTCCTATAGCAACTAAATTCTGAGAGCCTACCACTTGAATCTCCTACAATTTATCACAATTTTCTTCCATATGGTATACAAACACCACCTTTATCAGATCAATGCAAAAATAAGTTGCCTCAATCTCAACAAGCTACCCTAGTCACAATTTATCACAATAATAAGTTGCCTCAATCTCAACAAGCTACCCTAGTCACAATGTTGCAAGATCAATGCAAAAAATTTGTATGGGACTATGGGGATATGAAGGGAATAGATCCTCAACTTTGTACTCATAGGATCTACATTAAGGAATACTGTTCACCTATTAGGCAGCCTCAAAGAAGGATAAACCCAATACTCAGGGAAATAGTTAAAAAAAAGCTCCAAAAATTACTTGATGCTGGTTTTATCTACCCCATTTCAAACAGTCAATAGGTATCTCCATTGGTGATTGTTCCTAAAAAAGGATGAAAATGGAGAGTTTGTGTAGACTATAGGGAGTTGAACACAACAACTAAAAAGGGTTACTTTCCATTCCCATTTGTTGACCAAGTGCTAGACTCATTATCTAGTAAAAATTATTTCTTCTTTTTTGATGGATATAGTTGGTATAATCAAATTAGAATTTCCCCTGAGGACTAAGGCAAAACAAATTTTATCAGTTCATGGGGCACTTTTTCCTACTCTGTCTTACCTTTTGGCCTGTGTAATGCAGCCGCACCATTTCAAAGGGCAGTGTTCAATATTTTTGCTGACATTTCCTATGATTCTATGGAAATCTACATGGATGACTTCACCACTTATGGAGTTAATTATGAAGAAGCACTAGAAAATTTGGAGAAAGTGTTGTAAAGATGTATGGAGCAAAATTTGTCTTTGAATAGTGAGAAGTGTTTTATGATGATGCAAGAAGGAATTGTTTTAGGCCATCATATTTCTCAAGTAGGAATTCAAGTTGATCCTGCCAAAATAGAAGTCGTTCTAACTTTGCAAAAATCTATGAAACAAAAAGATGTTAGAAGCTTCTTAGGACATGCTAGATATTATAGAAGATTTATAAAAGATTTTAGCAAAATAGCCAGTCCATTATATGCCTTATTGACTAAGCATTATAAATTTAACATGATTGAGTCCTATGAAAAATCTTTCCTATATCTTAAGAATGAACTTACTCAGGAACCTATTTTTAAAGGACCGAAGTGGATTTTTCTCTTTCATACACACATAGATGATTTTTATTGTGCCATAGGGGAAGTTTTAGGAAAAAAAGAGAATTCCATAGAGCATGCCATATATTTCATTAGAAAAAAATTTCAAGGCTCTGAATTAAACTATACTGTCACAAAGAAAGAATTTCTAGCAATTGTGTATGCCCTGAACAAGTTTCGACATTATGTCACTGGTTACCAAATATTTGTCCATACAGATCATGTAGCAATAAGGTACCTCATGAATAAGTCTACCATATCTTGCAGATTAGCAAGATGACTCCTACTTTTGCAGGAATTTGATATCACAGTTATTGATAATCCAGGTAGGGCTAATGTGGTGGATGATTTTTTGTCAAGACTTCAAATAACTACACCTACCACCCCTGAGGTAATTGATAATAGCTTTCCTAATGATTATCTATTTTTTTATTGCTGCTCAAACCCCATGGTATGTGGATATTGCCACTTATTTAGCAAGCAACAAGATCCCACACCACTTTTCACCAAAGGAAAGACAATTGTTGGTAGAGAAAAGTTTTACTTTTCATGGATTGTAGACTGTTTATTTTACAGAGGACCTAACCAAGTCATGAGAAGGTGTGTTAGGGAAGATGAAACCTATGATATTTTGCATGCCTGTCATGATGAACCTTGTGGTGGGAACTTTGCATCTAAGAGAACATCTATGAAAGTGCTTACTATATGATACTATTGGCCCACACTACACAAAGATGTTGCAGCCTACACCAAAAAATGAGACAGATGTCAATGCATGGGGAGACCAACAAAGTCTGATGAAATACCCCTATATCCTCAAGTGGTAGTCAGTCCCTTTGACAAGTGGGGCATGAATTTTTTTGGGCCTATTGATCCACCATCCAATGGGAAATCATACATTTTTATCTGCATTGATTATGTAACCAAGTGGGTAGAAGTGAAAGCAATGACACATGTTCATGACAATAAAGTTGTTGAGTTCCTGTATGAACATGTTTTTACTTGATTTGGAGTCTCAAGGGAACTTGTCAGTGATCAAGGAGCTTATTTTACATCAAAATTAATCACTACATTGATGAATGATTACAAGATTAGGTAGAGAAAGTCTAGCCCCTATCACCCTCAGGCCAATGGTCAGGCATAGGTTACCAATAGAGAAATTGAGGAAATCCTTACTAAGATAGTATAATTACATAAGAAGGATTGGAGCAGTCACCTTCCTGAAGCAGTCTAGGCCTATAGGACATGGAAAACAACTACAGGGTTCACTCCTTTTGAGTTACTCTATGTTAAAACTTCCATGCTGCCAATAGAGTTTGAGCATAAGACTGTAAGGATTGCTCTCTAGCTTAACATTGATATTTCAGTAGCCAAAAAGGAATGCCACCTGCAACTAAATGCATTGGATGAGATAAGGAAAGTTTCCCTGCAACATACTGATGCTATCTAGCAACAAAGAAAAAAATGGTATGACCAACATATAAGACCTAAGCGATTCTCTGTCAGTGATTGAGCACTACTCTATGACTCCAGGTACAAGGAAAATCAAGGTAAACTCACCACAAGATGGCTTGGTCCTTATGAAATAGAAAATTTGTTTGATAATGGTTCAGTTCAGTTAGCTATAATAGATCCTGTCCAATTCAAGCTACTCGTTAATGGAAACCATCTTAAGTTGTATCATAAACCAACATTCAAAGAGGAATTTATGAAGTAGTTTGTTTTGGATGCAGCCATTGATCCTCCTGTAACAAAATGCTTTGGCCTTTCTTTTGATCTCTTTAAAATCCTATGTTGCATGCCCATAATAAAGGTTTCATTTTTAAGGAAGCTACTTTCTCTGCTTTTCATCCATCACCACCATTCATTTCCTCTTCTTCCAAATCACTCATCCATGTCATCCATTCTATCGTACTGCCTCATTTATGGCTTTATTTCCAGCCGTCATTTCATGATGAGCTATGATCTTTCCTAGCATGTACGAGCACTTATTATAAGGTACGCGATATCTTATATTGTCACATCATTTATTTATTTCATTTACTCATTAATTTCAATGTAAATATCAGTCATAATTACCTATTCTTCACCTATCCTTTCACACATGTGTGGACACATGTCAAATTTTTAGTAGGGGGCAGGGATAATCCATTTGAACATTTTCTTATGCCACTGCCACAACTGTTAACATATTTTTATTTTCTTGTACTTTCCAAATATGACTGTGTGTTTTCATCCTAAACAATAATTAACTACTTGATTTGGGTAGTTCTTAACAATCATTTCATGTAATTATCCTTTGAGTCATTCTTGGAAAATTAAAGAAAAGTGACGACAGGGAAAAAAGAACCAGAGCAATTTTTTTTTTGAATTTTTAGAAGCATTTTGAGTTTCAAGAATCTCAACTGGGATAATTTGTGAATATGGGTGGATAGTTAGCAAGACATGAGCCTGTATCTCATGAACTCTTGATGCAAAATCCTCAAACAGTTTAGGCATTCAACAATTGCGGTTGGCTGAATTATTTTCTGAGGTTAGATTCCTTTTATGAGGAAGCTATAGGTGTTTTTTTGAGAACTCTTTTAGAGGGAGAAGCTACAATGTGGGGTTTGACAGTAGCTATTATAGAAGAATGGATTGCTAAAGTAACTAGGCTTCTAGTGGTAGGATAAATTTTTTCTTTAGATGTTGTCTCTGCTAGGGCAGAATTCACAATACCAACAAATGGACATTTGGAGGTTTCCAAAAAAGGATGCAAATGAGTGTCACTACATCCTCCATACTCAGAATATGCTACCTTCATATTTAGGTACTTGACTTGTGAGGGACGTTTTTCCTATTTGCATTCCTATTATTTTAAACTATTGAGTCATATGAGGCACAATTTAGTTTTCAATGTTCCAAATTTTTTGTTAAACCTCCTGAAACATTGTGCCCATGAAACCCAAAGGGGTAAGGACAACTCTATTTCCCATCATTCCCTCATTAAAATATTGATCGAGCATTCCCTGAGGGATGTATCACCCGTTTCTTGGCAATAATTTGTTGCCTAGAAGGGTCTGCAACCTCCAAAGCTTCCTAGAGCAATCCCTACATGGCACAAGAAAAAGAAAAGGATAGTAGAATCTACAAGTAGGGAAGTGGAGCAAGAATCATCTGCTCCTATAGCACATAGTCCTATAGCCTCCACACTAGAGCCCTCTACCCATGTACAAACTAGGTCTACTAGTAGAAAAGAAAAAGGGAAACTGAAGGTAGGAGAGTCCTTTAGGGTAGAGAAAACCCTAGTATCTGACCCTCATGTTCAAAAATGAAAACGTTCTACTCCACTCTTTCTTGCAGCATCTTCCCCTGTAGTAGGTTCTCTTACAGCAACACCTATTGCTACTGTAGTTTCACTATCATCTTCTCTTGGTGAGTGTGAATCCTCTAGGAAGGTTAGAAAGAGGAAAGCCACGAAGGTGTCTCCTATAGCTATTACTTTAGAAACATCTCCAAGAAGAGTTTCATCAAGGAAACAGTGTAAAGTTACATCAACCTACGTTCAACCTGAAGTTATAGTAATTTCTGAGGAATTCAGTCATGATGTTTCTCAAAATTTATCTGAGAATGTTCCACAAAGCCCATCTATTATTCTTGTGGAAGCACAATAGGGTAGTGGTAATAAAAGGGGGATGTCAAGTCTTGATGACTTGGCTGAAGTAGCTAGGCAAGGTTTAGAAGAAACACAATCTCCTCCTAAGTAGCAATAGGAGTCCATCCTATAGTAAGAGGAAGAACAACCCGAACAATTAGAAGTTTCCAATGAAACTCCATTACCCCCTAAAACTTATTGAGCATTGGTTGTTTATAAAAGGACATTGTTGATTGAATATTTGGAATATCTTAGGACTACATGGAGGCCTGTTACATTTCAAACTTTGAGTTTCCGCCACTTAGCTAAAACTGAAATTCAATAGTCTTTGGGAGGAAGAAAAGAAGCAATTCAAAAGAAAAATTGAAAGAAAAAAGCAAGAAATTCAAGAAATGAAAGAGAAAATGGATGAAATGATGAAAATAACTAGTAAAATTATGGAATGTAGACCACCGCCTAGGGTATATGCTATGTGCCTTAAAGAGAAATTTCTTTGGTTTCAATTGATGAGAATTTCAAGAAATTTAGACCCTGTCATTCATACAGCTAAGGAATTTTATGATGAATATCAGGTGGCACCCAGTTGGCTGAAAAATTCCTTATGTGAGTTTTATTTGCATGGTTTGATAATTCCCTCTGAAACAAAGTGGAATCCACTTCTCTATATTGGTGACATTCATCAAAGGTCACTCATGTCTTGGGCAGCCAATGAAGCTAACTATGGAAGACAATTAGAGGATTATGAAGAGGATGAAAGGAATGAACCTATTCCACTGTGACCTGAAAGCTCAGATCCCCATACAATTATGAGAACTTGGCTTATTGTTGTATATGGATTCAATGATTAGACAAGAAGAATGAAAATATTTGATATCAGGAAGTAGGTGTATGTTGAGTTCAAAGACCAACCATATATGTTTTGGAAGCTTTCATCTTCTAGAATTGAAGCAAGATGGGAAAAACTGACTATTGGTCTGAGGAAATATGAGCTTCATAGCCCTCTGAACTTTAAAGCAACCATTAGAAGGATAGAGAAGTGCATGCAGCTTGGTGTCCAAAAGAGTTTTGAGTTATGGTTACCATTAATATTTCAACCTCCAGTTTTAATGTGGCCACTTTACCCTTATCAGGCTACAAATGTTAATGCAGATACAAAAACCCATAGGTATGAGAGATGGGAAAATTTCAGAGGTTTCTACTACAAATTTGAAACTTCATTACAGGGCCATTCTACTCCTACTAATCTTAGAGAAACAAATAGAAAGCTTAATGCTGGAGGACCATCATTAGGATAAGTAGGGGGAAAATGATGAGCTAGAAATATGCTCATAATTTGAATGTTATAATGTACTTTTAATACCCTTACTCTTATTTTTGATGGATGTTTTATCTCTTTGATTAAAGACTTTTTATCTAAAATCGAATAGTATTCTATTGGAACACATTCCTATATTCCTACAACTTAACATCTCTATATGACTGTATTAATTACCCTATTTGACCTCCCGAATGACTAATATTATATATGTGGTTTTTGGATAATGAAATGGATTTACTATGTGATTAATGAATTTGTATTGTGTTATTTTCCACTCGTGCTTTCTTTCGCTTCTGTTGCCATGTGCATCATAGGTTATTAATGGAAGCATGAAGGAGTCAAAGCATAGCAGATCTCAGCCCTACAATAAAGTCTATTTCTAGCATGACATCAAGGAAGTTGTTCCAGCAAAGACTCTCTGACCAGGTCATTGGGAAGAAATCTAAATGATCATTAATCTAGGAAGAGTGGAATACTAAATTCTCTCTAAATCGTGTTGAATAGATATGCTTTCATTTATCAGAAGTTTGTTCCTCGGTTTCAGGGTGCGCTTATGTCCACATCTTTCTCTGTTAGAGCTAGTTAGTTAGTTGCTTTTCTTATATAAATAAGTTCTCCTCCTGTGCGAGTGAGCAACAGAGTGTGTAAAAATTAGTTAGTACTATAATGAGAAATAGTGTTTCATGTTAGTTTTCTTACAAGAAGAACAATCAATGTATATGATTATAAGTTTATGAATAAAATTTGATGAAGTTTTGAATTCAATTCTTGTATAACTGGTTGATGCTTGCTAAGGGCGCCCACTTAGTGAGTATCTGTAGTTAGTTATTTTGTGTTGATTATAAGTTAGATTTCATTCTTGAAGTTTTAGTGCAAACTCAGTCTTATATTGTTCCTACAACATTGGGAATCCATCCCTGTGTTTGTTCCTACAACATAAGACCAGTTCATAGATTGTTACTTAGTAATAGCTATCATGATTTCTACTTTGATTAAGTTATGCTTAAGTTAAGAATACTTTACATTACATTCATATAACATAAGTAGAATTCCTTCCAAGCATTTATTTTTGGTAAATTGTGATTGAAACTAGTTCTTAGTACACATATAGTGCTGCTCCATTTCAAGTATACATTCCTTGGTTTGAAAATGTAAATGAATGACTATAAGAAGATGTTAGTCACCTACTAGAATGTCCAATTCCTAGGTTAGGGTTTTCCACGACTTTTATATCCTTTTGTGGGTGTGACCAGAAATGTGAAATGTTTATGTTTTTACTAGATGGAATGTTCATGTTTTTCCCTTGCAAGGTGTTGGTATTGACAAGAGGACCATGTGACACGATGTTTGTGTTCAATTGAGATCGTTGGATAAGAACCTTTCTTGGCTTAGGTTTACCAAGGATGTTAGATGTGGATGCCCCTATGGCCTGAGATGATGACCCAAATAAAGTGAATGTTGAGCCCAAGGGTTGTGTCGTGAATGATGGTTGTGATGTGGTTTGTGTCATAAATTGTGTTGGTGGGATGGACGAGGTGTTCGTGGTTGTGGTATTTTGGCTTGTCGCTTCAATAGGTATGGAAAATATAAGTTGTGGTGAAGATTGTCCTTGGATTTTTTCTATGTTTTCTTTTGGTGGTGTTGCAGTGCATAAGGTATCGACATCAAATCCTTGGGGTAATTTAACCTCCTCTTGCAATAGCTTAGCCAAGAATCTTTGAGGGCCTAGCATTAAAATTTCATCCACTAGAGAGGCAACTTCAGGATTTTGAGTAGTAGCCTCTACCTCTTCTATGTATACATTTCCATCTTTATCCCTAATGAGGAACTTTTCAAAAAGGTTTATTATCTTTGGTTGCTCATGAGATGAAGGTCCCAAATTTGTGTTGTCTTATGTTCCAAAGGTATTGTCATGAGGATCATTAGATGTGTTATCAACATTTAAAGTGGTAGTGTATTTTTACAAATATCTTCATCATAATTAAAGAAATCCATGGCTTTGCACTTCTTTTGTTATCTAGTTTCAAACATAAAAATATTTTCTCAAAATGGGGAATGCAAATTATATGAGATTAAGACTATTTTTTTTATATTTTTGGAATAAGATATTCCTAAATGTAATGCAACTATCTTTTTTGGTATTTTTGGTATTTTAAGAATGTCTAAATGAGGTAATGACAGTGTCCCTATAATCTAAAATATGACCAAGTCTAAAAGTGGAATGATGCTAATGCAAAGCATTATGAAAAATATGATATGTAGTTGAGATGACTATGGTATGAACTATGCACCTTTTTTGTGAAACTTAAGGAAGGTGTTACTAACCAACCTAGGATAGTCCAATGCTTCCAAATGAAATTATCAATTAAATCAAGGAGAGTGGATGACAAGTGACAAGTTTGACAAGGTGATCCTTAAACTAGAGTGATGAGTTTAAAGGTTACACTGAAATGACAAGGACTGATGTTAAAAGTGATAAGGTCAATGATAAATTTTTCTTTGTAGCAATGGGCCTATGACAAGATATGGTAAGTTTCCCTATTCCAAAGTTTTCAAAAAGGTGTATGCAACCTAAGATTTTTTTAAGTAATGCAAGTAATCTAAATGAATGTGATGGAATGATGGAAAATGAAGTGACCAAATATTTGGTTTAAATAGCCTATTTGGAAAATGTTTGCTTAGTTTGTGTCAAAGTTGAGATGTTATCATATTTTGGTGTGATGTTTTATTTGTTTTGACAATGTTTTGAATACACACATTTAAGGCACAATAGACAAAAAAAAATGGAGTTTGTTTTTGGTTGTGAATATTGTTTGATTTTAGCAATACAAGCACAAATCCTAAGGTTGGCAAGGACTATATTCACTAGATTCCACATGGGTTTCCCCAGTCGCACTTATTCTTAGTGGGAGACTTGGAAGCTTAGCTACACTAGCTCCCCTCCATGACACTCACTTGTCAAGTCAACCAATCTTTGAGCTCTCATGAATCTACCATGATACACTCCTCACCTCTAATAAGAACTGCAAGAATACGGATGCCTTGGAAATGACCGTTGTTGCACCAACAAATAGAAGGGTTTGTGGAAAACTACACAAGAGTGTTCTAGTGAATACTCAGGGACATGGCACCTTGCGAGTGTACAACAAGCCACTTAAGGTTTTAACCACTCTACTAGGGGCTCTTATATCTTTAAAAGAAAAGGTAGGTACCCATTTTTTAATGGCACTACATAGCTAAGGCTTACATACCATGAGGACTTGACAGTTTAGTTTCATCCCTTTATATACCGGCCTGAGAAAAAAACTAGTGGGAGTCATTCCCTCTTGCAAGGCATGCCCCTCATAGGTATAAACACAAAAATAGATGGGTCTAGTATTTTATCACCAAGTTCGAACAAGGTGAGAGAACACTCCATACCATCTCAAGCATAACAAACAACATTCATTGACTTCCTAGTTAAACCTATGTGAAAAGAAGACAATGGTTTCTTTTAAGCACCAATTGAAGTGTTTTCAAAGCTATGCAGACAATGAGATTCAAAATCAAGTCTTTGAAAAACATCCTGCATCAAAATCTCATTAGTAATTTCACGCCTCCTTTCTTCAACAAGTGAATGTTTTGATTTCAAGTCTCTATAAAACGAACCTACAAGAAAACAAACTAAATTAGCCTTGAATCGATAATTAAACTATAAATAAAAAAGAAATTAATCTAATACTAAATTAACCAAATTCTAGGGTATCTGCAGGATCATCATGAAAAAAATAGGCTCTTAAGTGGTGAAAAATTTAGAAAAATCAAAGTTAGGCAACTTGATGTAAAATTTGAATAAGTTATCTATATTATTTCAAAAATATGTAAGAAGAGAATTTATAGAAAATTTAATGTAGTTTCTAAACTACTAGGTTTATTTAGAAAAAAAAATATCTATTTGGTGAAAATTTGAAATTTAAATGCATTAGTACTTAAATTTTAGGGAAAAAATAAGAAATATGTGTATGTCTGACCATCCTAACCACAATAAAATGATAATATTTTTCTATAATATTTTAGATATAAGTAGAGGACTCATGTCCTGATGTGATGCATATTTTTTTATAATTTTTTCCAAAGCAAATAATTAATTATGATTTTTTTATTACCACTTTTAAAAAATATGAAAAATCGTATGTCTGACCACCTTAACTTGGTCAAAAATTCATGAAATTCATTTTTTTTAATCCTATAGTATGTGAAGCATAGAATGTGACACATATTTTGGATTAAAAAAATACGATACTGTTTGAAAGCTGAGATATTTTTCAATCAGCCTATCAATTAGGACTTTAGTCATAATTTAAATAGAAAATGAATAATTTTTTTTATTAAATTTAAATTAAAGCATATTTTATATTGGTGGAAAGTTGAGAATCTCCTTTGAAATCCCTTTTCAATTAATCAATTTTGGAAAAAAAAAGTGGTCAGCCACATGCCCTACACATACCCATCATATCACCACTTTTTGGCTCATCATGATCCTACACATACCCTCCAAATTAATCTAATTAACTAATATAGAATAACCTTATAATTGATCTAAGCTAAAATTAAATCAAAAATTAAATTAATTCTAAGAAATATAAATTAAAAAAAGAAAAAACAAACTATAATCAAAATTAAAAGTCTAAATTAAAACCTATTTTAAAGTTAATTTAAAATCTAGGTTGATTCTAAGCTAAATATAATTAAAAATTAAACTAAATTAAATTTAATTAAATCTATGTTAATTCTAAATTAAATCTAATTAAAATCAAAATTAATCTAATGATTCTAAACCTTATGATTAATCTAACTAATGTAAATTAAAAACTAATTAAAAACTAAAAGTGAATCTAATTCTAAATTAAAAACCACTTTAAATTGAAATTAAAACTATTCTAAATCTAAAAAAAAATAACTGAATTAAAAACTATTTAAAATCTAAATAAAAAACTATTTAAAAACATCTAAATTAAGAACTATTTAAAGTAAGAACTATAGTAGATCTAAAGAAAGACTTTTCTAAATCAAAACCATTCTAGAAATATTAAAAGATGATCCTAAAAGTCATGTGTGGTCTATGTTTGTGACTGCACCATGAAACATATTGTCATTATGGAAAGATTTGAACAAGATTTTCCATGAATATAGGTTACGCCATGTTTGAAGGATACATACAAAATAAACTATGACTCCATGATTTTAGAAGAAATTGATTTGATTGTAGCCTATGCTAAAAAAATGGAATTTTCGCAGGATGGCGTGATTATAGGATATGATTGCAGGATTTATTTAGGACTATGTGACTACTGTAAGATAAATTTGAAATGGAATGCATGATTGCAGAGACATTCAAAATGGGTGATTTGAAGGAGATATTGATGTGACTCTAGGGTATACTCAAAATGGGTGATTTGAAGGAGATATTGATGTGACTCTAGGGTATACTCAAAATGGAATGACTACAAAATGAAACAACGCCATCATTGAGTGTGCTCAAAAATGGAATGTTTGCATAATACACTCAGAGTGTGGTTAATTCAGTACATGGAGATGAGCAATTGAAAGGTCAATTTCAGAATGTAAGGAATAGCTAATCAATAATAGCATTGATATTCTTTGCAGCATGAAATTTGGAGATTAGCAGATAGAATCCCTAACATTTTCTATTTTCCTTGTCGACTTTTCCAAAATCTTATAAACTACAAATAAAATGTTATCTTTGTTGCAAATCTATGTGGTGGACTAAGAAAGGGACAATGATGAAGGTGAGGTTTAACGACATGCAAAGAATATTACTACCAAATCAGAAGACGCCATGCAAGACCCAAAAGCAGATGAGTTTATTTTAACCTAGTCATATAGCTTGAAAAATCCTATGATTTTTTCTTTTTTTTAAGAACCATAAATACATAACATCCTGACTGCAAGATCATTAAGAATGAATAACAACATCAAGGTCCAAACATTTACAATGATGCGTACAATGAGTAAAACTTGCTCACCACCCGACCGTATTGGCATCATGAAGCCGCGTAGGCTCTAGCCAAATCCCTGAGCAAGAAATAGACTATAGATGTACTTAGTTAATTATAGATAGTCAGAAAGAAATATAAGTACTATAATAGTGGGTATGCAACCCTTTCTAGGACTCAATCTTTCCTAGACAGTACTTCGTCGGTTGCCGCCCACTGAGGTGAAACCGAAAGGGATTCCTTAGACCATATACTCAAAAAATGTAATTAATCTATAAGTTTATAATAACATAGTTCACTACTTAATCACATTAGATCGAAAGTTTAAATTAACCTCAAGTGAGGAAAAATTCTACCAACCATAATTAATTTCCAATCTACTCATTTGAATATGAAGATTAAGCAAAGGTAATGTAAAATTATAGGATTCCCCTAAGGCTTGTAACCTCCTTTTAAGCTACTTGATCATAACGATAGATAATGTGTGATATTCAATATCCATGACTATTCTTTACTAGTTACACATGTTAACTTGATAGGCATAAAAATAACCAGCTTGGAAAGTATACAATTACAATATTAAGTAATCATACTATATTTTCCTTCTCCTAAGATGGTTGATTGACACAATATAATGTTACATATTTTCCTTCCTCCCAACATGTCCTAGTTGGATACCAAATTCTTTAGAAAATATTCCATGCCCTGTCGCTTGAATTTCTTGAAATTCCTAATCTCACCATTAATATTTCATGATCCTTAAGCAACTCAAGATTACTTACTAACTCAATAAACAACTTCACTTGATCTACTTGATACAAAGCTTCATATATAGATACAATTAATTGCTACTAGGAATGTGATGGATAAGAGTAACATATTGATTCAAAAAGGAACTAAAATTGTTTTAATGAATGTTTCTTCTAACAAAAATATTGATTACCTAAAATTTTGACTATTGTTTACTAATAAAATACTTAGTAATTTAATGATAAGATAAAAGGAAACAATATGGTATAGTAATTACCTATTGAAATAATTATATTCTTTGCAAAGTTTATTTGTACCAAGTCACCAACTCACCATTTCAAGATTAATAATTTTTACAATAATCTAACTTGCAAATGATTATTACGCCACATTAGGAATCCAAAGTCTAAAGGTTCATATGTAATGATCATAGAACATAATATTCATTACCAAGAAGAATTAAAATATAACTCATACCTCTTCTGATCCTTCATGCAATGGCCATTGGGTATCGTTGGTATTTATCAATGAAGGTTAATGATATACTACTATCATTCCCTTTTGCATCTGAACCAAGTCACCATTAGTACAAGTTTTTGAAGAGAAATATTACATAATTCTTGATTGTCATGTGAATTGATTAGTGAATCTCTAATTACTTTTTTTGAATCACAATGACTTCTATATCAAATTACCATGACTTAAATTTATAGAAGATTGTAGAGTCATAACTATAGATGATGGAATACAACACATTGTGGAATTTAAAGCTTTTATTATCTTGTTCAATCTTTAATACCTAATTTACAAATAATATATAATAATGGTCATACAATATGTTTGAAGTAATGTATCTCGATTCCTATCTAAGATAATCAAACTATAAGATTGTGAGCATGCATCATGGTTAATTCAAAAGTAACCATATATTATAAATCTAATCCATTTATCATGAATTAATGAAATTTCATTTCACTTGCTTACTTGTTAGTCCCTTGTAAAATTTATTAAATACAAATAGAAGATGAACCAATTCTACTAAATGTTAATTAAATACTCATTGATATGTGTACTAGAAGAAAACAACTAACCCAAGCAATCTTTTTATGATAGCAAGGTTTTAATACTTCAATCGTAACGTTTTAAGGGTTTAACTCAATGTGAATCTCCTTATTATTAAGTATCCTTCCAAATACCATATAATATTACAAACATCTATATATTTATTAATATTATTATCAATTGATAGTATTAGTAATAATGTTAATATCATAATTTCTTTTGCGTGTTACCAATCACTTGAAAAATTTAGTTGGTATTGCTCTAGAATTAGATCTTTCTTGATAATTCACACTATTATCATTATTATTATATTAGACAATTCCACTTAATGAATGCAATTATTGAAAATTTAATTTAACATTTAATATTTTATTAGCATAAAAAGTAATCCAAATATTACATATATATATATATATTCACCTAAATTTTCCACATTTATTTATTTATATAATTAACTTTATTTTGACCTACTTTGAAAAAAAATTTATTTATTTTTCAATACTTATTATTTATTTTAAATAAAATAAATAACTAAATCTATTGCATGTAATTTATAAATCAACTAGATTTTATTTCTTTCTAAATAATTAACATACCCAAAATATTCTAAGAAAAAGATCAACTAAGATCTTATTTCTTTCTAAGTAATTAACATACCCAAAATATTCTAAGAAAAGGATCAACTAAGATTTTATTTCTTCTAGGTACTTAACATATCTAAAATATTCTAAAAAGCTATGGAAACTTTAAAAAAAAGATAAGGCATCCTTTTACTCATCTATCTTTCTATCTTTTTAAAAGAAGACTAAATATCTTTTACCTTATCTACTTTTATTTTTTTTTAAAGAAAGACTAGAGAAAAAAATTTTGGGTGAGACTAAAGGAAAGAACTTTAAATACATGGCTTTTCTTCTTTATTGAATTATAGGCTTAAATTTTCTTGAAAGTGGATAAGTCTAACTAAAACAATTTATATTTATAATGACTAAGCTATGGCAGAGGAAAATTCAACAGTCGAGAAAAACATTATCTGTGCATAAGGAAGCTTCTACTCAAGTTCTGGAGATGATTAATAATCACATCCATTGTTTCCCATGTGCAACATGGTATTATCTGAGTATGATGCAAGACAATCTAGTTAAAAATGCATAAGAAGCATACAAAGATGAGGGTAAGTACAAATAAAAGACAATGAAATGATGTGCAATTTCCATTATATTCAGCTAGAATAGAGAACAAATATATATGTTGCCAAATTCGAAATGAATGTACTAAGCATACCTGTAAATGAATAACACACAGTTGTGAGAGTTCTTGATAGATAGATCAAAGAGAAATATGTTACATATCTTTATTAAAAATAATACAAGTGCAAGTGCAGATACATCCGCTGATCTGTAGAATAATTCTACCAAAATTAAGTTCCTCACAAACTTCCCAGTTTAAAAAATGTTATGAACCATAGCTTTCCACTATAAAGTTTGAGGGTAGTCCTGAAGATCGATGTATCAAGAGAACTCACATACAAGACCAGACTAAGAACAGAGATAACGCCATATCTGAAACAGTTAACCTCATCATAGAGAAAGCTAGGGTGAAGTCATAAGTTTGTGACTTGGGACAGAGTAGATCATTAAAGAATTGACTATGAATCAACAGTTTGAGGAACAATGATCAGATCTCATGAAATCAATCTAAATGCCTTATATTTCCAAATATTGAAAGCAAGAGTATTAGCAATTCATTGTGTTTAAAGCAGAGAGTAGTATATTACTTTTACGAGGTATTTTATGAGACTTTTATGACGCTAAGCTGCAGACATTGAAACATAGAAGATGATATAGGAAAATAGAAAAATAATGGTGAATACCTGTTAATATCTTTCTTCTTTTTTTTGGAATTTTTATGTAACTCTACTCTATTTCCTCCTTAAGCAAAAATCATGTTCATCTCCACTGGCACCACTAGATTTCTAGCTTGCTCCTCTCGTGCTAACTTGCAGAGACTCTACCGACTGCCAATCATTTTAGATTTCATTGCATCATTTTTCTTTCCATTTCTTTGTGAGAAGAAGCAGAGAGAGCCACAAACGTAGAAGGAATAATTAGAAAAGAGACAATCGGCTCAATTTGTGCACTGTTAAATTTAGGCTTGTCCAGTATATTTATAGAATGATACATATTAAATTCTGTGCTTACTGTTAACAAATTGTTAGATTCATCATTTATGATGGGCAAGTCCAGCATGAGCAACGTGGGCAGCTAAAAACGGTGCTGGGTGGCTGGAGATGGCTTTAGAAGGTCCTTTGGTTGGCTGGATGGTTTTGGATGGTGTTTGATTAGTTGGGCTGTGCTAACAGATAGTGATATTTAATTAATTTACCCTGTCCAACAGTTCTTTGCAAAGGGCTTAATAAATTGAATCTGAGTTAAATGGTTCAGAGTCAGAACAATTCTGGTGAGACATTGTTAATACGAGAAAAGAACCTAAATTCTAAATTCACTTTACTCTTTGTAAAATTCTTTCCCACTACTATCTATTATAAATACATTCAATGTATGCTTTTAAAATTATACTTTCTAAATCGATGAAATGAATCCTTGATTCATTATTACGGTTATTAGATATATTGTTGCAATGTATTAAAATATTAAAGATGTTGAAAACTCATAATAATGACTTATTATTATACAATTGAGGTATTCTAAATAACCACCTAATAGTTAGGTATTCCCTCATTTTCTTGTTCCTCATTTTGTAACAACCATTTAGATTGAAAGTAAGAAAATAATATTTATTTATTTATTTATTTATTGCACTTTATTTTGCATATAATTATTTTGTTAAAAATAATTTTGATAGCTAATTATTTTCAATGAAATACCAAAATGAATATTAGTAGGTCTGAATTAATTAGGTATAAAGGGAAGGGTTGTGACGTCCTTCCCCCCTTGAATTGTGCATCGTCTCGATGCACATAACTCTCAAGGGCTAGTGTCGAATAAGACTGACAAAAGTTTTAAAAAATAACTTAGCTTATCACTATACCAAAATGTAATATTTCACCAAGTTTCCATATCTAATTTTCATTGTACCTTTGAATGAATTAGCCAAGACATCTAAGATCTTCTAAGTATACCAATGGTTTCATGTAACATGGTTTCTATGTCTGACGTCCAGCATCATTTTTTACAATATTATAATGTTAGTAAACTTAGATAAAATAACCCATAGATGATCTCAATTAGTGGCCATGTTTGAAAACTATGAGATATAATTTTAAAAGTTTTCGTTAGTGTCTTCACTATTAAAACATGACACAATCTTCCTTATATGGCAACCAAGTTTAGTATCGATATAACTAGGGTCAAATACTTTTTACCTTAATTCATTTATTTTTTGATAATACTAACTTTATAATTTCATGTCTCTAGGTACCACAAAACAAGGTATTATAAGAGGGAACTATTATCATTAAGACATTTGTAATTTGAGGTTATAAAGTAAGCGAATATCTCCTCTTTGTCTTAAACTAACTTCGCATTGTTATAAATTCCATTCATGGTTCATAAGATGTTTAGTTAGCATAACAAGATAAAATGGGAAGAGTCTAAAGTTAACCGTGGAATCTATAAATCAACCCATGAGAATCCATTGGAATAATTTTATTAGTTCACATTTTAAAAGAAATATTTTTCACAATTTTCCTTTGTAAAATGGAGAAGCTCAAGGATGCATACCTATTGTTCTTAATGATCAATGTGTTTTATCCTCCAAAATATTGTTATGACTTCATCCTTAATTCTTTTACCAACTAATATATTCTTAGTATCCTTCAATCATCAAGGTTATTTGCCACTTATGTATTTTCCTTTCTATCTCAAGCTTCACTCATTGTATCCACTTTTATATCTTCTTATGGAAATTTTCAAAAGATGATTCTTCAAGACTCATGGTACTGATTGAAACATTTATCATAAACTAAAGGAGAACTACTCAGTAGAATAAATAACTATTCCAAATTAAGTAATATAACCATTTCATCAATGACGTATGTCATGAGCTCAGATTCAATATATAATAAATTCCTAAAACATAATAGATCACTGATCATGTTCATAATTAATTCTAAGGATCATCAACAATCGAAAGGAAGATCAAAATCCAAGAGACGCATTCAACATGAAAGTAAATTAATGTATTTCACTTGGATTCCATTAGTTTTCAATAGGTAGAAATCAACACATAAGAATCATCCAACATATAATCTCTCATTATACTTATGATATATGTATCATATGTTGATAGGCTCTCACTTAAGAATCTTCAAAATATGAACTTACTGTTTGGTACCACGTATCATTTACCTACTATGAAGTTGAGCATCTTTTCCTAAAAATCTTGAAATTTCCACCATTTCATTCATTTCTATACTCAGGTACTTCTATCCATACGGGATAGGCATCCACCCATCCGAAATGGGCATCCAACCAAATGGGTTGGGCATCTGTTGATATAGAATAGGAGTTCATCTATCCATGGCATCAATTAAATCATTCAAATATGATCATCTCAGAATTAGAGGCAACACTACGTTTAGATATTTATCCCTTCAAAAGTATCCATCAGATTAGTAAGATACAAGATGTGCTCAAACCCAATGCTAAATCGAATGTCAAAATAATCCCTAACATGAAAGCTTCGAATAGTGCATTAAAGGTTGGAAGGAAATCTCAAGTTCATAAGTTACGCTCATCAAGAAAGTAAAACTCTACAATAAACTTAGATTTTTTTTTTCTATGTCTAACCATTTATACACAAAAATCATCATTCATGGGAATCGTTCAATCACACTTAAGAGATAGGTACATATCACATACCAATTATATTCCAGTCGCATAAAATATTTATTACATATTTGTTCAATTGCATACTCGGGTACTTCTATCCATGCGGGATAGGCATCTATCCATTCGGGATAGGCATCTAACCATACGGGTTAGGCATTTGTCCATATGGGACAAGGGTTCATCTATCCATCCAAGATAGGCATCTATTCAAACATAATAGGCATCTATCCATATGAGATAGGAACATGCTCTGGCCAGAGACATAGACTCATCTGGATCATCCGAATCCTGAGTCGCATCCCTGATGACCACACTTCCTACTAAAAGTGTACCGAGGTCGTCGTCCTAAGGGGTATATAAATTATAATGATAGGCTTGAAACCAACCTCAGAATTTGGCCTAAGGCCTCGGGGAGTCAAGCGAATCCATCGGGGATTCCTTCCGAGTATACAAGGAACATATATATCTTAAAAGGTTTCATCCCCTATTTTCATTCCTAAAGCTTGATTTTCAATTCTTCTTGTTTTAGCCACAAAGATCCTCTTTCAAGAATAATTTTTTTAAAATCAATATCTAACCTTTAAATTGATCTAATTAAATGAATGCCACTTATTCCTTTTATTTTTATTCATCACTTTTTAGATCACTCTTGGAACATAAAATTCATTAACTGTTAGACCACAGTAAATAATCAAAATTTAGTTTTGCCGCATGAGCATTGGTAGTAGGTCATCAGACCTAGTGTCTGAACCTTGCTCTGATACCACATGTAATAACCTAGTCATATAGCTTGAAAAATCCTATGATTTTTTCTTTTTAAGAACCATAAATACATAACATCCGGACTGCAAGATCATTAAGAATGAATAACAATGTCAAGGTCCAAACATTTACAATGTTGCATACAACGAGTAAAACTTGCTCACCACCCGACCGTATTGGCATCATGAAGCCGCGTAGGCTCTAGCCAAATCCCTGAGCAAGAAATAGACTATAGATGTACTTAGTTAATTATAGATAGTCAGAAAGAAATATAAGTACTATAATAGTGGGTATGCAACCCTTTCTAGGACTCAATCTTTCCTAGACAGTACTTCGTCGGTTGCCGCCCACTGAGGTGAAACCGAAAGGGATTCCTTAGACCATATACTCAAAAAATGTAATTAATCTATAAGTTTATAATAACATAGTTCACTACTTAATCACATTAGATCGAAAGTTTAAATTAACCTCAAGTGAGGAAAAATTCTACCAACCATAATTAATTTCCAATCTACTCATTTGAATATGAAGATTAAGCAAAGGTAATGTAAAATTATAGGATTCCCCTAAGGCTTGTAACCTCCTTTTAAGCTACTTGATCATAACGATAGATAATGTGTGATATTCAATATCCATGACTATTCTTTACTAGTTACACATGTTAACTTGATAGGCATAAAAATAACCAGCTTGGAAAGTATACAATTACAATATTAATTAATCATACTATATTTTCCTTCTCCTAAGATGGTTGATTGGCACAATGTAATGCTACATATTTACCTTCCTTCCGACATGTCCTAGTTGGATACCAAATTCTTTAGAAGATATTCCATGCCCTGTCGCTTGAATTCCTTGAAATTCCTAAACTTGCCATTAATATTTCATGATCCTTAAGCAAATCAAGATTACTCACTAACTCAATGAACAACTTCACTTGATCTATTTGATACAAAGCTTCATATATAGATACAATTAATTTCGACTAGGAATGTGATGGATAAGAGTAACATATTGATTCAAAAAGGAACTGAAATTGTTTTAATGTATGTTTCTTCTAACAAAAATATTGATTACCTAAAATTTTGACTATTGTTTACTAATAAAATACTTAGTAATTTAATGATAAGATAAAAAGAAACAATATGGTATAGTAATTACCTATTGAAATAATTATATTCTTTGCAAAGTTTATTTGTACCAAGTCACCAACTCACCATTTCAAGATTAATAATTTTTACAATAATCTAACTTGCAAATGATTATTACACCACATTAGGAATCCTAAGTCTAAAGGTTCATATGTAATGATCATAGAACATAATATTCATTACCAAGAAGAATTAAAATATAACTCATACCTCTTCTGATCCTTCATACAATGGCCATTGGGTATCGTTGGTATTTATCAATGAAGGTTAATGATATACTACTATCATTCCCTTTTGCATCTGAACCAAGTCACCATTAGTACAAGTTTTTGAAGAGAAATATTACATAATTCTTGATTGTCACGTGAATTGATTAGTGAATCTCTAATTACTTTTTTTGAATCACAATGACTTCTCTCTCAAATTACCATGACATAAATTTAGAGAAGATTATAGAGTCATAACTATAGATGATGGAATACAACACATTGTGGAATTTAAAGCTTTTATTATCTTGTTCAATCTTTAATACCTAATTTACAAATAATATATAATAATGGTCATACAATATGTTTGAAGTAATGTATCTCGATTCCTATCTAAGATAATCGAACTATAAGATTGTGAGCATGCATCATGGTTAATTCAAAAGTAACCATATATTATAAATCTAATCCATTTATCATGAATTAATGAAATTTCATTTCACTTGCTTACTTCTTAGTCCCTTGTAAAATTTATTAAATACAAATAGAAGATGAACCAATTCTACTAAATGTTAATTAAATACTCATTGATATGTGTACTAGAAGAAAACAACTAACCCAAGCAATCTTTTTATGATAGCAAGGTTTTAATACTTCAATCGTAACGTTTTAAGGGTTTAACTCAATGTGAATCTCCTTATTATTAAGTATCCTTCCAAATACCAAAAAACATCTATATATTTATTAATATTATTATCAATTGATAGTATTAGTAATAATGTTAATATCATAATTTCTTTTGCGTGTTACCAATCACTTGAAAAATTTAGTTGGTATTGCTCTAGAATTAGATCTTTCTTGATAATTCACACTATTATCATTATTATTATATTAGACAATTTAAATTATGTTCCCACTTGATGAATGCAATTATTGAAAATTTAATTTAACATTTAATATTTTATTAGCATAAAAATTAATCCAATATTATATATATATATATATATATATATATATTTCAATATAATTTAACATTTAATATTTTATTAGCATAAAAATTAATTATATATATATATATATTCACCTAAATTTTCCACTTTTATTTATTTATATAATTTCCTTTATTTTGAACTACTTTGAAAACTATTTTATTTATTTTTCAATACTTATTATTTATTTTAAATAAAATAAATAACTAAATCTATTGCATGTAATTTATAAATCAACTAGATTTTATTTCTTTCTAAATAATTAACATACCCAAAATATTCTAAGAAAAAGATCAACTAAGATCTTATTTCTTTCTAAGTAATTAACATACCCAAAATATTCTAAGAAAAAGATCAACTAAGATTTTATTTCTAAGTACTTAACATATCTAAAATATTCTAAAAAGCTATAGAATCTTTAAAAAAACAGATAAGGCATCCTTTTACTCATCTATCTTTCTATCTTTTTAAAAGAAGACTAAATATCTTTTACCTTATCTACTTTTATTTTTTTTAAATGAAAGACTAGAGAAAAAAAATTTGGGTGAGACTAAAGGAAAGAACTTTAAATACATGGCTTTTCTTCTTTATTGAATTATAGGCTTAAATTTGCTTGAAAGTGGATAAGTCTAACTAAAACAATTTATATTTATAATGACTAAGCTATGGCAGAGGAAAATTCAACAGTCGAGAAAAACGTTAGCTGTGCATAAGGAAGCTTCTACTCAAGTTCTGGAGATGATTAATAATCACATCCATTGTTTCCCATATTCAACATGGTATCATCTGAGTACGATGCAAGACAATCTGGTTAAAAATGCATAAGAAGCATACAAAGATGAGGGTAAGTACAAATAAAAGACAATGAAACGATGTGCAAGTTCCATTATATTCAGCTAGAACAAAGAACAAATATATATGTTGCCAAAGTTGAAATGAATGTACTAAGCATACCTGTAAATGAATAACACAGTTGTGAGAGTTCTTGATAGATAGATCAAAGAGAAATATGTTACATATCTCTATTAAAAATAATACAAGTGCAAGTGCAGATACATCTACTGATCTGTAGAATAACTCTACCAAAATTAAGTTCCTGACAACCTTCCCAGTTTAAAAAATGTTATGAACCATAGCTTTCCACTATAAAGTTCGAGGGTAGTCCTGAAGATCGATGTATCAGGAGAGCTCACATACGAGACCAGACTAAGAACAGAGATAACGCCAGATCTGAAACAGTTAACCTCATCACAGAGAAAGCTAGGGTGAAGTCATAAGTTTGTGACTTGGGACAGAGTAGATCATTAAAGAATTGACTATGAATCAACAGTTTGAGGAACAATGATCAGATCTCATGAAATCAATCTAAATGCCTTATATTTCCAAATATTGAAAGCAAGAGTATTAGTAATTCATTGTGTTTAAACAAGAGAGTAGTATATTACTTTTACGAGGGATTTTATGAGACTTTTATGAGGCTAGGCTGCAAAAATTGAAACATAGAAGACGATATAGGAAAATAGAAAAATAATGGTGAATACCTGTTAATATCTTTCTTTCTTTTTTTTGCAATTTTTATGTAACTCTACTGTGTTTCCTCCTTCAGCAAAAATCATGTTCCTCTCCATTGGCACCACTAGATTTCTAGCTTGCTCCTCTCGTGCTAACTTGCAGAGACTCTATCGACTTCCAATCCTTTTAGATTTCATTGCATCATTTTTCTTTCCCTTTCTTTGTGAGAAGAAGCAGAGAGAGCCACAAACG
Organism: Sequoia sempervirens; assembly: GCA_007258455.2. Lineage (NCBI taxonomy): Eukaryota > Viridiplantae > Streptophyta > Pinopsida > Cupressales > Cupressaceae > Sequoia > Sequoia sempervirens. The sequence goes on along the minus strand of VDFB02198344.1, from coordinate 7,808 downwards.
CAGAAGGAAGAATTAGAGCAAAGCTAATTGGCTCAATCTGTGCGCTATTAAATTCAGGCTTGTCCAGTATATTTATAGAATGATATGTATTAAATTATGTGCTTATTGTTAACAGATTGTTAGATTCAGCATTTATGATGGGCAGGTCCAGCATGAGCAACGTGGGCGGCTAAAAATGGCGCTGGGCAGCTAGATAGTTTTGGATGATGTTTGATTAGTTGGGATGTGCTGACGGATAGTGATATTTAATTAATTTACCCTGTCCAATAGTTCTTCGCAAAGGGCTTAATAAATTGAATTTGAATTAAATGGTTCAGAGTCAGACCAATTCTGGTGAGACATTGTTAATACGAGAAAAAAGCCTAAATTCTAAATTCACTTTACTCTTTGTAAAATTCTTTCCCACTACTATCTGTTATAAATACATTCAATGTATGCTTTTAAAATTATACTTTCTAAATCGATGAAATGAATCCTTGATTCATTATTACAGTTATTGGATATAATGTTGCAATGTATTAAAATATTAAAGATGTTGAAAACTCATAATAACAACTTATTATTATACAATTGAGGTATTCTAAATAACCATCTAATAGTTAGGTATTCCCTCATTTTCTTATTCCTCATTTTGTAACAACCATTTAGATTGAATGTAAGAAAATAATATTTATTTATTTATTTATTTTTTGCACTTTATTTTGCATATAATTATTTTGTTAAAAATAATTTTAATAGCTAATTATTTTCAATGAAATACCAAAATGAATATTAGTAGGTCTGAATTAATTAGGTATAAAGGGAAGGGTTGTGACAGTTTAACAACATGCAAAGAAAATTACTACCAAATCAGAAGATGCCATGCAAGACCCAAAAGCAGATGAGTTTATTTTGTACACAGAGACTTAAATGTAAAACACTTAGATTTCATGCCTTTGAGACATTTTGTAAAATAGTTTAGGTAGAGAAGGAAATGGACCTGATAGATTTCAAGTCAGTTGCGCCTTACTTGATTAATCATAGATACCATTTCAACATTGAAGATAATAAAAATGATATTTTACTCAATGGTGTGAAAATATCTCTTAAATTCGCTTCTTTTCCCAACATATTAAGTTGCAAGATAAAATTCAAAAATCTTGTAGATTTATATCGATTTATACGCAAAGTAAATTGTATTAAGATTTATATGCAAAGCAATTCAATAAATGAGAGCCAAGCAATTACATGGTCTTTTGATTTAAATGATTTAGATTGGACCTAACATATGTTGTGAAAGGTTCTAACAGATATAACATAAATATGCATACAAAGCCTATGGATATGTAAGTATGAAAAGAGATACCATAATAAAAAATTATGTAGGAAAGATGCACAAAATATTGCATGAACAAGAATCACAGAAGAAAGCATTGAATGACTAACTAGTTTATCTCTACAAAATATGTCATTTACTGGAAAATATTGGAACCATCACATATTACAAGACCAAATTCACATTAGGTTCTCCATAATATAATTCCAAAAAGCTGAAAGAGCTAAATGATTAAATCTGTAAAGACAAATCAACCTTTCAACATGACATCAATAAAGTTTTTCTAAAATGAAAACATATGCAAAGACAAAAACTATATTATGAAAAACCCATATGCATTCACAAGAAATTCACTCCATTGTTATTCTCTTCCACAATATCTTGCATTTTCTCTAAAATTTTACAAGAAAAAGCACAAGAAGCTTTGCAGAATTGGATGAGATTAGAATAAGACTGCAATTTGTGCATGTTGAAATGTGTGAAGGAAGCTTGCTTTTATAGCCAAATTCATGAGGTGAGTCCACATTTTAGGAAGAATGTGGGATAAATAGTTAGATGGGATTTTCATGACTTTTCATAAGTGCATAAGGAATATGAATGTTTTTAATGGTTATATGAATAAAATTGATGAAAATGCCTATGCAAATGATGAATAAATGGTTATGTAACTATCTTAATCCAAAGTATTATGCATGACTATGAAAAAAATGGTAAATGATTATGAAGTGACTTAATGAAAGGTAATGATTATTTAAATATATTAAGTGAAAAGGATTTGGGTATGTGCAGGATCATGATGGGCCAAAAAAGTGGCAATATCATGCGTACTTGTAGGGTATGTGGCTGAAAATTTTTATTTTACCAAAAATTGATGAAATGAAAAGGGCTTTTAAAGGAGATTTTGTAATGCCCCATCGTGTGAACCCCAAAGGACAACTAAAGCAACAAATACCACACAATTCTTTTTTTTAAAGTAAAACTAACATGCATGAGATGCACAACAGTTATGACATATAAATTCATTTAACCCAATATCATTTACGTCCCTTGGGGTACACGAGGATACATTACGAAACTTAATGCCATACATCAATGATAAAGAATGAAAGCCAAATCTAATCCATGACAAAGTATATATATAACCATCAATAAGAACCATTCACTTAAATAAATACAATACTTTGAATAACATCTGATATGGATCCATATCCACACAAGGTTTACCAATGATAAATATTACATCACATCCTTTTCATTACTTTACACTGTTCAAGTCTTACAATGATACAAACATGTTTCCCAATATGGGCAGGAACCACATGATAGAATAGAATGGTACAACTCTGGAGTTACTGCAACAGCACCGACCCGCACCTCTCGATCCTTGACTGGGGACCCAATGGGGTACTTGGAACGTTCCACTCGACCACGTTGGTCCGAGGACCCACCCCCCGTGCTAAGGAGCTGAGAAGGAGAGACCTCAACCAAGAACATCCAAACAAGGAACCACAAGACTCAACGTCATACAAAGGTATCATAAAACAAGGATTACAATGACATAATAAACAACATTCATGAGTCAATAAAATCAATAAAGGTACGAAACTCATCACATTTAACCCAAGCAATAACAATTAAGCAAGTCACCAAAGAACATTCATAAATCATTTTCACTAGAATCTGAAACAACATAAAGATTACAATATCCAGAGGTGACAAGAAACAAGAACAAGGGTGTCTAGTGGAGAGTGTCATCGCATAGCTCTCATGGGATTCTCCTGGCCCTTCCTCCAACTGAGGTGCCGACACCCATCTATGGATCTCCTGGCCCTTCCTGCTAACTGATGCACCGACACCATAGGGTAGCTAATGCAGAGCCGGTAATCTCTTATGAAGATGAGACTACAACTTTGTTGACCACGGCCTTCTCAGTCTATCACTAGTCTATGGTAGCCCTAATGCATAGACGAGGAATCCAGATTTAATTATCTTGTGTGTTTTACTACCCATCCCCCTAAATTCTATTGTTTAGGTTATCACTTGTTTAATTACTCTTTCGTGGGTTATCCTGAGCCCTTCCTCATTCCGAGGCGCCGATGCCCATGAAGAGCCACTCTCCCTAAGACCCCTAACATAAACCAAACTAGGAAAGGGTTGTATCATAACTAAAAAACAAACAATCTCAAGACCAAACTACGCGAGGCATTAACCATCTCACTATAAACACATAACCAATGTCTCAACAATTCATGTACAACCCTTTTCAAATCATGATATCAGAACACTTGCCACATCAAGGGCACATAAAAAGGGAACATCAACTGACAATAATCTCAAGCCTCAGGAAACCAAAAGAACGACAATCCACATATGAGGGTAAAATGAAGCAACAAGAGTTTGTCAATGATATGAGCTTCAAGCTAACTTCAACACCAACCCAATGAATAAAAAACTTATCAAATAAAAATAAACCAAAAAGGTTATACTCATCAAAACATCCAAGTCTTCAAGATATTCAATAGGATCCCAGCCAAAATCAACTCAAGGAAAAGTCACGTCAAGATAAAACATCAAATCGTATAATAACCAACACGAACAAGCAACTACAACACCCATGAATTTCACTTTTCGAAGCAACCTACTTGGGTTATTGCCTAATTGTTATTGTTGTTTCTTACACTATAGCTTTCCAATCAACTACAACTAAAATTTAATGAAATATTAGTATCCTGAGTTCAATTATTCAAAATATTGATTTAATGGTAATAATCTCAATAGATAGAAATATTAAATTATAATATGACAATAATATTATCTGGAATTATACTTTAAACTATTAGCACCAACTTAGCTTGGTAAAATACCATCTTTAACATATCAAATAAAAATAATCCTCATATAAGCACAAATTATACAAATAACTACATAAAGATAAATTAACACTTCTACCCTTCTACAATAACAATCTTTTAATCTAAGGTCAATTAGGTATGGATATTATCTTTGATTTTCCAATTAAATTTCTTTGATTCTAAATTATTTTTCTCCTTAATAGAGATATCATACTTCACTATTAATTAAAAATATTATCTATGATAAAACTCCATATAATAAGGAAGATAATGATTCATTGATTTACCTATGTTTAGACCTTCAGATTTGAACTGATAAAATTAAAATCTGTATACATTCATTTGTTCAAGCCTGACTTTGAGCTTGAGAGTGAGCAGAGTAAATTGCAACTCCTATATTTATTAGTGAATAGATAAAGTTTACATTGAGAAGATACATCCCAAATTCAAGTAACATGAGATTTAGATTTAGACCAACCAAGAAGATAATAATGGTTGAAGTGGCAAAATTTACTAGAGCATTGTCATGCACAAAGGTTAAGGAGATGAATAAAATCATGATAATGTCGGTAGATGCACTAGAGCCTTATAGAATCCAGAATAGTTGGCCAAAGTAAAGCATAACAACAACAATGATTCAAAGCTATGGAAATAAATTAAATTGTTAATGACTCAGGAATGAGGATCAAACTTATGGCATTCCTTTATCATCCCTATGACTGAAAAACTGGGTAACCATATCAATTTTCCATGACTAACCCTAAGACTCCTATATATGGTGATCTTCAAGTGCAAGGGTTCAAATTAAGAGAAAAAAAATAACGGCTTCAAAAGAAAGCCTTCACTTCATAGCTACCGAATAGACTAACCATAATGGAATCTAGCTTTTAAGCGATGCAACAGGGAGAATAATTAATTTATAAAAGATCGAATGCTCTCATATGACGATCTACTACAAAAATAAGGAAACATAAAACAAATTCCTATAAAAGTGAATCCTACATAGGACATAAATCATGCTAAGCATATTTTATTGAAGTCTTTATATTACGACAGACTGCTCAATAAAATAGGGGAAAGCATAAAGAGGAGAAATCTTTTAAAGCTCTACAACTTAGATAACTTGATAATGAAATCAGAGAGGCTATTTAATACACCTTTGCAATTCTAAAATTCGTAGCTGTGATAGGTTTCCAATGGTTTCAGGGAGGCGATTTAATTCTATACAATGCCTCAACTCTAAATGCTGCAACTGTGACAGGTTGCCAAGCATATTAGAAAGTGAATATTGGAATTTGGAAACATCGCCATCTACTTGCATTATTATCAAATCCAAAAATTTATCCACCAGATTGAATGGAAGGAGACAGGTGAGGTGTAGATACGTGACTTAAGAGTGTATAAATTTCTCTTTCCTGAACAAGACACATTTCTGTTTGGTGGCAAGTTTCAAAGGAAACCTCCAGTTGAAGTCTAGAAATTAAACTTCACCATGATCAATGGAAAGCTCCTTTTTATGTTAGCATATGACAATATTCTATTTTGAAGTGCTACAACTGCGATGGATTAATAGTAGAATCACACCAGTTATATAAACCTTTAAACTTCCTATTCTGTTCAGATGCGTGGCTGTGATAGGCTGCCAATGAAATCAGAGTGACTCTTTAAACCTTTAAACCTCCTAATATGTTCAAATGTGCGACTATGACAGGCTGCCAATGAAATCAGATAGCTTATATTAAACCAAACATAGAGCTCACCACTGACTCGCCCTCTCTCAGAGATCAAAATAGGGGTGTTTGTTCAACAAGCAATTTATTTTCTCCAATAAGAAAAAAAAATGGATAAAGGGCCAAAGGATGAGATGCCATGAGGTGAGGAGATGTTATAGAGTAAAAATGAATGTTAGGCTCAATACTCTTATGAAGAAAAGATGGACACCTAAAAAAATACCTACTACTTGAATAAACAAGAAAGCTTATCGTTGTCTATTGCACACTGCAACAACATACCTTAGAGAAAGATAGAGACATGGTGAGAGAAGAGAAAGCACATGATAGCAATGAGGGTTATAGTGTCACTGGTGTTATTCCAAGGTGTCAATTGGGAAGGCCCGCTTTTATAAGGATTATTATGGCATATGCAGATTTGACAATGCATGCTAAATCGAACTACAGTACTAAGGATTCAGCGAAAAAGAGAACAGGGCATATGATGAATTTGGGAATACCATGCAAGGAGCACGGTGCCACACAGAGTTAGGGGGTCATTGCAAGCATTAGGCTCAGTTTCGCACATGCTCAAATGCCTCAAATATTTAAGATTGAATGCCTATAGAGCAGCTTACACAAGACACCAAGTTTATAATGATTACATTAAATTTTTGCTCAAAAAAATCATATACTCGAAAGCTACAAGTAAGATCCCTTTAATTATAATGAAAGGGGCAAACAACCCTCGATTGCTAACATAAACCACATCCAGAAACTATTCCTAAACTATAAGATGGCACCGTATTATGGCTGGGAGATGCTTGATAAAATGACCAGGCTCAAAAAAAAAGTGGTGAAGATAAATAGAATAGAGTCCCATTCACTTAAAGACACTAACTACGAATACAAATCCTAAATTGCAAGCCTCCTGTAGCTACAAGGCAGCGAATTAGGAATAAAATTAGAGAACACAACCCAAAAAAAAAAAGGAAGAAAGACTTATAACAGATCTAGCTTTCCAAACACGAACCAGATAATAAATCAAGTTGAACAAGTATCAGATTCTTTTTGACCAAGTCAGAAAGTCCACACTCGTTTGAATGCAGAACTATCAAATTTTAAATAATCTCACCATATGCAATACTACAAACAAACGTTGAAATCATGGATTAAAATACTCGAAATCAAACACAAGATGTAGAGTTAAAATTTTGAAGTGATGGAACCTGAACCTCAAGGCTTTGTAAGATGGAGCTATGGGGACCCGATCACACCCCTCTTCCCCTCTCCCTCTTCGAAACTCTCAGCAAGATAGATTTTCAAAAGGAAACACCAGATCATAGCTGCCCCCAAAATTGATTCTAGTTCCAGCATATATCCAATGAGATTTTGATTTTAATTTTGATTTTTGTTTTATTTTTTTATTTTTACTTTATTTGTTTTATTTCTTAAGACAAAATCAAGCAATCCTCATTAATAAAGCAAGTTTCTTGTTTGACAACAATTTGACACTGTGCATGCACTTGCATGTGAATCTTCCTATCTTTTCTCGCTTTAACATCAATTCAATACTTATCTTTCTTATTTGTTAAAAGTCACCTAATTATCCCATCTTTTAGGCTTTACTAATAAATCTCAATTGTAAATAACAATTGTCAATAATTGGATTATTATTAATACTTTATAAGTTAGTAATTAATAATTAATAGCTTTATATTTTAAATCACTTTATAATTTGACAATTTATTTAATTCCAAGCCACAAATCATGTTGAACACCCAAAATGACATAATCCATTTAATTATAGGTTTTCCCTTTAATTTAGAATTAATTTATGTTTTTTATTATCAATTTAATTTAATTGAATTGATTAATCAAGACTAACCATAATATCAATTTTATCACCTAACTTAAAGTCAATTAAACAAG